>JARACY010000186.1:0-124118 GCA_029255725.1 Scrobipalpa atriplicella
CCAAACAGGAACGGAATTATAGTGCTACTGAGCGCGAAGCTCTTGCTGTTTTGATTGCTCTAGAACATTGGAGATGCTATTTAGAAAATGGGCAAAAATTTACTGTATATACTGACCACTCGTCACTTAAGTGGTTTTTAAATCTCAATAACCCGACTGGACGTTTAGCTCGCTGGGGTGTACGTCTGTCTGCATTTAACTTCGAGATTAAACATCGTCGAGGTTCTGATAATGTGGTGCCTGATAGTTTATCTCGAGCTGTGCCTATCTTGGCTATAAATACGGATCCTTCAAATAATACTTCATCTAATCTTACATCTACTGATCCATGGTATCTTAATTTATACAATGGCTGTCTAAACTCACCTACTTCGTTTTTGAATTACAGAGTATCTAATAACAAACTGTTTCGTTATATGAAATCTCTTAACCCCCTGCAGAAGGAATTCGAGTGGAAGGAGGTCATTCCTTTTGAACGGAGGCGTGATCTCATTGTTCAAAATCACTGCGATCCTACATCCGGTCATTTTGGTATCTTCAAGACTTACAAACGTCTCTGCCTTAAATATTTCTGGCCAAAAATGCACCATGATGTCTCAAACTTTGTTTCTTCATGTGACATATGTCATTCTCATAAACACTCTAATCACACAACGCTTGGTATCTTGGGCCGTCCGAAAGATTGTTCTAGACCTTTCCAGATGATCAGTATGGATCTTGTAGGACCTTTACCCCCTTCGAGACGTCAAAATACATTCCTATTTGTGGTGACATGCTGTTTTTCTAAATACACACTTATTTTTCCAATACGCCGTGCTACAGCAGAAATAATTGCTAATATTCTTGAAAATCAAGTATTTTTGGTCCACGGAATCCCTAGTACCGTTTTGATGGATAATGGTAAGCAATTCGTTAGCAATACCCTAAAACAATTATACGCTACTTACAAAATTCCTAATGTTCACTATTGTCCAAAATATACTGCGCAAGTGAATTCTGTTGAGCGCTACAACAAGATTATTATGCAGGCTGTATCCAGCTATATTGAAAATGATCACAGATCTTGGGACCTTAATATTCCAAAAATACAGTTCGCTATGAACAGTTCTGTCAGTGAGGTTACCGGGTATACGCCAGCTTTCTTAGTTTATGGTCGTGAACTTGTGAGTTGTGGTTCTCATTATCTGGATGTCGAAACTAGTGACGATTTAATTTTTACTCCTAGAGACGAGTATGCTGAAAATCTTGGTTCACTTCGAAAGATTTTTGACAAGGTTCAAAGCTGTTTAATTAAGGCACACACCAGAAACAGTAATTACTATAATCTTCGGCGAAAAAATGTAGAATTCAATGTTGGTGATACGGTTTGGAGGAAAACTTATTATCAAAGCGATAAAGATGCTAAATTCATGAAAAAATTAGCACCAAAATTTATTAAATGTCGAATCATTGCTAAAAAGTCTCCACTAGTTTACCATTTAGAAGATATGCAAGGTAATGATTTGGGAACTTGGCATGTAAAGGATATAAAATTTACTAATTATGCGAGTTGATAACCTACATACTGTTGTCTTCATAAATAGCTTCTCTATTATACACGCGAAAATTAATTTTGTATTACTAAAATTTAATTCTTTTTCTCTAATTAAACTTAACGTACTACCACTACTACTGGTTTGAAATTGTCTCTAATTTTTATTCCCTTCTTTGCATATTGTACGTCTAATACTATATTATAAATTTTATTATAACCTATAATATGTAATTATTCTATCGAGCGGAGTCAACTCGAAAAATAAGCCTTCGGACAATCTTTTTCTAACGAGCGGAGTCAACTCGGAAATAAGCCTACGGTCAATCGCTTCTTATTGAGCGGCATTATTATACTACCACTAACGTAGTGATAATAGCTCTTTTATTATACTACCACTAACGTAGTGATAATAATCCTACTACCTTACACTACCACTAACGTAGTGATAGGTTGTTGGGTACCTTCTATATTCTATACATTGAATGATGTTTGAGACAATTAGATTTAGATCCATCTTTAGTAACTTGCGAGTATTTTTCAATCTATTAAAGAAGTACTCATTCTGATAGAGGCTGTAGCACTTACTTTAAATGTGTTAGTGGCGAGACTGATAGTGTGATGTATGGAAGTTATGTATTAGGGATGGCTGTTTGGTGGCAAGGAACTATAGAGAATATAGTGATAGACCTATTTGCTTTATGGGGTGTATTGTATATGTATGTTTAAGTATTTGTTAACTAGATTCAGTGGATTTTTACTAGGAAAAATCCTACCCAAAGAGAGGGGGTATGTAACGCCTGACGGTCTCACAATAGAAATATTGTTAAAATAGAATTATTTCCAATAAAATATATATTAATTTAATTATTTGTTTTCATTTGCAAAAATATCTTCGTAGCAACCTTCGTAAACTATCGCGCGTGAACCTGTCAGCGATTGCTCTGCGACCTCAACTCGAACCTAACTTCAAGACAATGACTGAGACATTTTGATCGTCAGCTGAGAGGACGTACTATTTCTACACTAAAAATAGTATATAAAATTCTAGCTTTATTTAAGGTAAAAAATAACTTCTGGTGATAACCCCAAACTTGGGGTTCACTTCACTCCTACCATCGCCTATCTACCAGGCGAGTCTTCTTACGACGCTCGACGCGCTGAACGTCGAACACTTCTCTGGTCAAATTGACCGGCCCTACTGGTGCAAGATTTCTTCGTGTTTTCTACGACATCGGGACTCTGCGGCGTCGGTTACAACCTACCTACCGCTCGCCGCGCTTCAACAGATCTGACCCTATCGTTACGGTCAGGCTGACCGGTCTACGTGTCGTCTTCGATTGCGAGATAAGTGGACTATTTTCTAAAGACTTTGAAAGTGAATCCGAAATAGTTTAACGCGAACCACACCCTAGCTCGTTTTAAATCTACCCTCTCAAAAATTGTTCATTTTTTTAAATAAATATTTGTTAACTTTCTTACTCTTTTCTTTTACTATCCTATTTCTCTTTATTTGTCACCTTCCGTGACATTACGTTAGTTAGATCATGTTTTATTTTTCTTTTTGTGCCGTGTGGGTTGTCGGGTAGAACGACCGTGTCAGATTTGAAAGGCCTCTGACATGCATGCTAAATAAAAGTGGTCTAGAGTTCACTTTTTGAAATTGTCTGCATCTTGTCGATAGAGTACAAAAATTTGAGAAGTCACTGGGCGCTAGCTCCCAACTCTCAAAGCCATGCGCCGGTAGAGTAATCGCTAACCATCTTTTTGCCGCCAATGATTTCAAATTGCTTGATAAATGAGTGAAATTGAAGTACTACCATATTTTTTGTTTGGTTGGTTTTCAGGCAATTTTCATCAGCTTTCCATTTGATACTTGTCTTTTCAAGGATTTAAAGTCAAGTTACCTGTCTCTCCGAACGCGAGCCAGCTCCGCGTCGCGTTCATTTGTCCTGGTGTTGTAGTTCTGCAGCATGAGACCTCTTGGTGCCCGAAGTCGGACCTCGTGGTTCCGCAGACGATCTGTGCTACTGGAATACAGATAAGCAATAGGTTAGATACTTTTTCTAAGTTTACTTTAGGACTCTAGATCAGCCCCCGTAGCATGCCGCCGCGCGATCTAGGTATCTGTCAAACCATTCAAATTGCCTCCGTGGTCTAGTGGTCTGAGCAATGGGCCATATCAATTTGGTGTTTAGGGGATTAGTTGATTATATTTCGGTAGGTATCTACCTATATTTTGAAAATATTCGGGTAACATGAATTTCTGCCCGCTTCAAACTAGGTCTGAGATGAGACACACTCGTAAAACACATTTTAGAAGCAGGCGTTATTTCTGTTTAGTTTATTTTTTATTAAATTTTAGTTCTAACACTAAGCTAGTCTTATCTTCACGTTTTCTAGTCTCATCTAGATCTTTCGCACTAGGTACCTTGGCATCAAACATTGAGCGATCCGAACGCAGAACTTTCTAAGCCTTGATCTAATTTATCAAAGTACACATGTACGAAGCATCAAAGAATGTGTTTTCCACATTTATACTTCTTGGTGAAAGTAGCCCTTGCAATCAAAACTTCATCAGCAATTCGCATAATCGTGGCAGGACAGGACGGAACAGAATTAGCGCAATACTAAATTGCAGTTCAATCGTTGGATTGATCTAATCAGAAGGAAGCGGGAAATTTAGATCAGTGCCATAGTAAATTGGTTTTGAAATCGTTGCACAAAATGGAGTTTTGTTGTGCCGTACCATGTAAGGTTGGTGATTGATGATTATCATCTCTTAGTTTATATGTGCATTTATTTGTATTCCTTAAATTTATTTGAATTGCCTTAACACTCCGGGACTAAAAACTAGTTCTGCGCAGATGATTGATCTCTGGGAGATTGGCTGCCGTCACCGAAAATCGGTTGGGAGGACTATTTGTATTTACCTATAGTCATGGTGGTCTCTCTCCAGCTCTGACACTCCGGAGTCAGCAGGCGACGGCGCAGGCGCAGGCTCCTTGTTCTCGTTGCCCGCGCTCAGGCCGTTGCTCGACTTTGTTCTGCAAAAGAAGAGAATAATCGGTTATAGTCGGTGCTGTAGGTATTGCTATCGATTCGATGAAAGCACAACGTAACTAAATCTTAACAAAAATTATTGGCATCCCTTTCCGTTCTCTAAAAAACGTATACTATTTTTATAGACGAATGATAAATAAGAACCGCAGAATAGTAAGTGAAAATGTCGGCTAGTAAGACCGCCCAGAAACTGCAATCAGTATCCACAAAAACAGCTTACTGAGGCAGCCGACGAAAGATGTATACCGCTGTATTATGGTGTAACAGGTTATGAAAAATAAAATGTAAGTAAAGCCGAACGAACATAGACCAGTGTTATTGTTTTGTTGGTTATCTGGCAATTTTACCGTAGCCAATCTCACACAGTACCTACTACATATTGGAGAACCGGACCGAAAATAAAAGAAAACGCGTCATTATGTAAATCATCAAAGCATTCCCATGCGGTTGGAGAATATTATGTTGTTGTAAAAAAACTGGGCAAGTATGAGCCTATGTAGCGTTGAAATAACAAGGAACAAAACATGCTATTTCTTACAATACAAATACAAAATTCTTTCTTGCACAAAGAACACATGTCATACAACAGAAATAAAAAGCAACAAAAGTGACAGTACAGCGGCCTTATATCTAAAGCAGCAATTTCTACCAGGCAACCTTTGGGTGTCCTGTATACATTTATGCGATTCAGACAGATAGCGGACTGCAAAGGGCCACATACAGAACCCTAAATTGTGGTGAGGTAGGCACCACGACGGCCACACACGATAATACCTCGATAAAGTGCGATCTGTCGATTTCTCGACCGTAAAGTCTCAAAAATTGCCTTTAAAGATGACAAAGATAATAAATTGGCCGTAAGTTTGACATGAAGTCCGAAAATTATGTCAATTCGGCCGTAAAATTCGATCCGTCGTCGTCTGAGTATTAAGAGCGTTGAGACCGCGAGAGTAGCGCCATTAAAAAACTCCAAATCGACTCCAATCCAAGCTCCAAATAGAAACAAAAAATTTTTTTCTTATCTAAAGTAGTAGAAATAGTCCCAATAATTATTTAATAATTATAATTTTATCACACTAACTTGCCTGTTTGTAATTTTTGTCAATGGCATGGCGTCTTTTCTAAAATTCTAATAAACTTACTTGGGACTCCTAGACCTTTGTACTTTATAAGTAAAACCTTCATTATTTTTTACAAAGTGTGGCGCTAGTATTGCAAATGAACGCTCTTATTGGCATAAAGCTGTCGATAATTCCATGTAATAAATCGATTGTAATGATGAGTACAGCTGAAAGTTAATCGTTGAAAGGTCACAGTGGTTTATGATAGGCCACACGCAAGAAGACTGGTTTCTATTGAGGTGATTAATTGATTATTATCCTTTGTTTCATTGTGTTTACCTACTTTTTCATTGCCTTGAAATTACGACTGATCTAGGATCTTGTTTTTAAGGATAACAGGGGCGACTGTTAGGATGATGTTCTATAAACTCAAGATCGAAAATTTTCGAATAGCTGATTGATGCTCTTGAGATCTAAACTGATTTAAGGCTTGTTAGTGGAGAGGGAACAAATTTTATACTTATTTCGATAACTTATTTATTTTTGAAAATAGTACCAGCGGCAGTTTCAGGTAGGTATCGCTCACAATAAAAAAATCTACTTATTAGATAACGAGATAGGTTATTTTAATATAACAGTTATGCAAGTTCCAAAACTACGGAAGAACACATTAAACTGTCATCATATCCGTAAAATCACGAATTTCAAGTCATTCTACCTAAACATGTTTCGTGGTCAATTAAAGTAAAAATATTGCCTCCATCTCCCCATTGAAAGTGTCTATGAATAGCAAGATCAGATCTAGGAAGCTTATCTGATTGTACCAACTTTATACAGTGTGAAACCCAAATGTGGCACCTTCGGCACCATCTTTTACTGCGAATGGCATCCTCGTCCGGACGCTACTAAAGGACACTGTCCACTCGATGAGATGAGGCTAGCGAGATGAGTATTTTTTTTTGCAGACACCGGATCCTTAAACTAAGCATAGAATCTTCAGCCCTTCTTGTAGCAGCCACAAACAAAATGCCGACCAAATTTTTGGGTGTGATCCTGCCCATGGAACTGAACAACCCTCCCCAAGGAACATAGGTTATGAAAAAAAATTGGCTCTCTCATGCAAATGGTGTCACCGGCTTGAGTAATTTTGTGTGGAAGTGCCAATTTATTTTTTATATTTAGACCTCGCTCTAATTTATGGTAGGCTCGTGCCCCTCGGTGGGGATGAGGACGTAAATGAGCTGATGATGATGATGATGATTTGGACCTAAGTTCCTTGGAGAAAGTTGTTCAGTTTCATGGGTAGGTTCTAGGTTCACATCCTGAAGTGTGGTCAGCTAATTTTATGACACCCTGTATAATGCTAGCGAGTTTAGATATTTATTAGCAGACACCGGATCCAAAAACTGATCATAGATTCTCCCTGGTCAGTGGAAGCGGATCTTTAAAGCTATCTTATCAATGTTTACGGTCGGCGCGGCTGCAAATTGCGTAAAATCACAGAGAGAACGGTAACCGGCGGTTTTATTATGCAGTTGCTGCATTTGGACCACTTTTGAGCCTCACTTGGGCCACTTTCAGCTGAATGGTTCGTTAGTAAAGAGGGGAATTAATGGGGATTAGTCGCTCATTTGCTTGCCCTAAGTAGCACCTATTTCATCAGGACGTTAAACTGCTTGTGAGTACGTAGAGGAAAAGGTGGGCTTAGATTTTAGAACTCTGTAGATTGGCCAATAGGTAATTAATTAGGTATGTACAGTACAATACAATCGACAAGATTCAGATAATCCTGAGATTATTATTCACTAGCTTTCCTTCCACTTTTCACCCGCGTCAAATGAGTTTTCTCGTGGCCTATGTTCTTTCTATTCTATTCCAGGATTTAACCTACGGATATGTGTGCTACGTTTTATCTCGATCCGTGGTTGAAGCATAATAAAGTAAGAATCATTCAAACATCCAAACTTTCGCATTTATTCTTATTAATTTGTATTTTCACTATAAAAATCTCCATACTTTCTTCCGATAGCAGTGACCCGTGACGTCATTATCGAAGATTGCTGCATTGTACCACAATATAGTTGAGCCAAGTGCATTGGCTCCTTCACCAACATGACTCCGCCGTCGCGCTTGGCAGGTTGTTTTGCACCAGCAGCAGACCGTGGAGACTTATCCACACCAGCTCCACCCAAGTTTGCCATCACACGTTATGAAGATGCGTACTATTCAATGGGAAACTTGTGTGGATTGGTGTTTTACCAGCTCCACCCAAGTTTGCTATTAGTCTCTATAACTCAGCATAGTGTACAACGATAAATTTGTGTGGATTGTTGTACTCGTCTGAGAGTATTCTTGGTAATGGTAAGTCTTCCGCGTGCATCATTTTGTTTAAACAGATACATCAATCTTAGATAAGTTGGCCAAGCGTGGCTAGTAATGGAGTTTTCCGCTTTGTTAACAGTATAATATTTCTTCTGTATGATTTCTTCTAACATCGGAGGTTTATTTGAGCTACTCTATGTGGTAATATGAGTCTGTATTTGTCGGTATGAAACAAGCTATATAATAATCTTTTGCTTTTCAACGCAAAAATAGGTACTAAAGTAAATTCGAATTCGAAAAATTCAACGTTTTTCCAAATTACTGTTAAGGTATAGTTAACCTAATGGTTGAAAAATACCAAGAAACGTTCCAAATTTTCAAAATTTCTCGCATTGTTTTCTCAATTTAATGCTCTGAATGTTGACTAAAATTATGAGCGTGAGGGTCGTAAACGTAGTTATGAAAACGTGAATAAAGTGGGTCGCTTCACGGTCACCACACACCAGATGAAGTACTGTGAGAGCTAACACCTTCACTGCCCACTAATAACACCGTTAGGAATATGCTAGATATAATGTTTCGTGAATTAGGCCTCTTCAAAATGTATAAAAACAATTAAAATTTAATTGATTTCGAGCGGCCCGAGCCACCCGGCACCGCGACCACGCGGCACCCTAACTCCTTGTTTAACTGCACCAATCAACATATTTTTGGTGAGACGCAATTTTGGTGCAGTCTGGCCAGTGGCCATCTTTATTAAGAACATTTTCTACTCTTACCAAAAATTTTAGCAAAAGTAGATGACTAATTTATCTACCTGATACCGCAAGCACAGTCACGAGTGTCACTATCTTCGCATTCAAAGTGTTAAGGGAGTCACATCGTTACATCCTAAGTTACATCAAACAAACCTTGAAACTCGAGATGATGACTTGATGTCACTTTTTGGCAAAACCATAATGGCCAAGCATTTCAAAGTGCATTTGACAATAAAATATTTTATTTTGTTGTTCATTCAAAGTCAATATACTTTGATGACTTGATTGACTCAATGGCTTCATCTGAGAAGCCAATGAAAAGACCGACGAATGTCAATCTTGTATCAATAGCGTGATGACGTCATAGTGATGGCTATGGTGATGGCCTGTCCCTGTCAAATGTGTGATACACATGAGTTGAACTTCTGAGAAAACCATATGTTTTAAATTTGTTCTGGATGCGGAAATGGTGCGGGATTTATTCACCGTTTAAAAATTTATATAAAAAAACGTGAGATTAAATTGTAAAAAAGCTTCCGTTCTCCAGTTAGGTACATAAATTTATTCTGTTCATATAAACTAAAGTGCAATATTATAATTTTAAGTTCAGTCAAAGATATTTTAAATAATGTGTGTCATAAATTTTGCCGGACGCAAAAAATATTTAGTATTTCCAACTTAACTACAAACAATTACGTCGCATTTGGTATTTTGCTAAAAATGGTCGCATGATATGACAATTAAACACGTTATTTAGGTGTACGATATAATGTAGGTATTTAAGTTATACCTCGTACATTCTTGCGTCATCAAATAATGTCTTAGATGATATTAATTTCATTATAAAATTGCCAAAGTTCAACTGAGTAAAAATCAAATCAGTACCACATAAGTACTTATTCAAACTTCAAAACGCAAGAGTACCCTACACCAGAGTAGTAAATAAAAATCCCATCTCTGTTTTGAATTCGAAGAAATTAATTGATTTGTAATTACTAATTAGTGTTAGTAATACTAATAATAATGCTAAAAATTTATTAATCAAGTTATCATTTGCCATGAATGAGCGATACATTTTGAAATATGCTGATAACAATCGCCATAGTTAGGCAAAACGAATGCTAAATAATTAGGTAATGAAAATTAATTATGCAAATAAATGTGCAATTTTCTGGATAGTCATATCATTTATCATAATCTACATGATTATTTCCCAACCTTTTTTTTTTTAATTTCCATCTGATATGCGTATAGTTTATGACACACAGAGTAGGTAAGGTAGGTACAATAGTGCAGCAGCCCTAAGCATCTACCTAGCAACTGAGTGTAGTTCTAGATAGAGCAAAATAAATGTCCATTTCCTTCCCGCCTATTCATTTGCAGTGATAAGGTCTTTGTTTTATTTTGTCGTTGTTTCGTTTTATTTAGTCGCCAGTTGAAAATGCCGGCTCGTGTAACGCTTTTGTTTTGCAAATGTTTTTTTTTTTGTACGGCCATATTGTTAGTGTAATTTATTCTACGTGTAGGATTAAACAAATCTAATATAATACAGGCATAGCTGCGTATTCATGAATTGGATATAGCTACCTGATCAGTGGAAATAAGAAAGAATAAAACGTCTCATACATCAAAGCCCCAGCGCTTTGTGGCAAAACAGCCGGTTCTGTAGTTTTGATGGTTTGTTTGAATCACGGTTTGAATACACGTTTTACTGTTTATTATCTCTCCTGTGACCTGATAGCACTCTGAAATGTTGCGTAGAGAAATCCTCTACTCGTAGATCTAGATATTCTAACCAACCTAGTGTTGTAATTGTGGCTTACAATGGGAGGTCGAGATGCGCGGAAGCATGGCCGACCGCGCATGCGTGATTTACATATACTACCACTACGATCTACGTAATTGGCATAGACTAAAAATTACAAAAAGAAATATGAATTTATTTGATACAGAAATCCTACGTTTTTATTGTAGGTATCTAATCTAAAATATAATTTACCAGTTCCTTTTCTTTCCGGGCATACTTACTATAAGAGCTAGTCTATTTTTTGGAGTAAATTGCTTTTTTCCGATACCACAAAATCTATCCCAAGGAACATAGGAAATACATAACCTACCGTAACATCACGTCACGACTTAAAAGTTGCCCAATATGCAAATAAACTAAAAGTATGTTTAAAAATATTGACATCGCCATGTGTGTAATATTACAGCGGAGTTTCGCAAACGATAATTGGCGTTTTTCATCCGCATTTAGTAACGAGGAAGGCTCATCATAATGTAATGGCTGATAATCGGCGTGTTATGCTTACTGGTTACTTAAATACACGATAATGATACCTATTTCAACAATAACTACTTTAATTTGTGCTAAAATCTAAAATTCGTATTGCAGAATAGGCCACAGGGCGCATGCGCTGTTAAATTTGACGTCTACAATATCCATTATACTCATCATCTAGCAAGTCCATTGTTCTACTATCCTAGACCAAATTTCTTGTATTTTATATCTTTGAATTCAATATGTGATAAAAGGATACAAATTGAATTTTGTCAACACGCCTTAGGATAAGAACGGGGGAAAAAAATGATAGAGACCCAAACTCTACTGACCAAAGAAAGACAAATGATTGACAGAGATTTAGGTTGACTATGCTTCATTTGGACCTAAAGAAAAACAGCTATTAACTGACAACCCTAGGCAGATAACTATGTAGTCTAGTTACCAATTGGATATGATAACGAAAGCAACGGATATGACTAGTTTGTATTCTGTACGAGAGTGTTGATGTTTATATTCTGCAACGCTGAGTAATGCCTTGAATATTTGTTTTTATTTTATTTTACACATCGAGTGAGGAATGGCCACAGCAAATAATGTAAGGATCAGTAAAACATCTTATACGAACATAGTCAACGTTACTCCGAACTGCATTCTTTGAACCCACATCTACGTTTTGATGTTTGAATCCTACTAATATTATAAATGCGAAAGTTTGAATGTTTATTACTCAATCACGCTTCAACCACTGGGTGGATCAGGATGAAACTTGGCACACATATAGATTTGGTTTGGTCCTGAGATATGGCAGAATAACACCGCGGCAAAACCTTTATTTCCACTGGAAAACTCATTTAACGCGTGTGGAAAGCCAGTTTTCAAGGCGATTGTGTATATTATGTAATAACAGTTTCAGTCGTTGGTATTAAAAGTTTTACTGACTCTCAAAGTTACTGTGTAGTCTACTGTTGTTGTTTTATTTTGATACAAGCAATGTTCATTGTGAATTGTTTTGCAATATTGTGCTAAACTAACAAGAATATGTAAAGAAATGTTACTCTAGGATTCAAACTTACGATGATCCTGTACAAATGCAATCTGCTATACCAGTCCACTGCGGCCCAACTGAGCAGCAGCGATGGTGGTGGAAGTGGGGAGAAACGGGCAGGGATTGGATGAGAACGGCTGAAGAACGAGCTGAGTGGCGTGCCATGGGAGAGGCCTATGTCCAGCAGTGGACTGATACAGGCTGCGTGCGATGACTGATAGACAAGGGTTTCCTCTAATACGTAACAGCCTGCGCTTAGGATGCTACATTCGAAGTAAGGAACGCTGATGCTCCTATCTCTTATCTTATCCATAATATACATAGTTGGCTTATAGGATATCTATGGGGTAATGTTATTTTGATCTAGCACCTCACTGGCCGAGTAGTATAATCAAATGAAAGTACCAATTTTTAAAAGAACATAATTTATCAAAATAGTGTTGGTTCATTTTTATTATTGTTTGCATGTATGACTGGTGTTACGTATGAGTATGGATGATATAAGTGCATTAGTAAAGTCGATTATTATGTTTTTTTTTATTAGCTAATTAAAATGAATTAAAGCATGCAATCATTTAACTTTCGCATTCGACTTATTAGTAAAGTAACTACTTCTTTAATATAAAACTTTAGTTTATAAATCATAGGCCATGCCATTCTATGTTAATTAAAATAAGTTTAAATACAGTCCGATAATTATTGTTGTATAATTTTTGGAACCTTGGCCTAAATGTCCAACTTAATTCGCATACAAAAGGTTTTCGGTTCTAGTCTAAATAACTTAATTTAATTACTACCTATGCTAAACTACTAAACTTACCTCTGCATAGCATATCACTAATCACAACATTTTGAGCACCACACGGTTCTGTTTTCAAATATTTTTATATTTTTTCCTCTGACCGCATGAAATAGCACTGTCCGAAAATAATATCGCAAAAAAATAATAAAGAATAAAGCTGCGTACACACGCGGTCGGTCCGCCGCGATCTGTAATACTATAGAGCCGCGCGCGTGCCGCCGCTAAAATGTCGTTCTCTGATCGACATGCGAGAGAAGTCATCAATGCATTTCATACAAACTACTTAGATATGACTGTGAGCTATGCTATTTTTGTTACGTGGATTTCTTTTGAGGGGTAAAATGTTGCCTGGGGTCGCAATGAAGGGTGCGTATTTATAGTAGAGCTATTTTATTTTAGTCCATTAAATCGAAGGGGACTATGCAATTTAAAGTGATTTATTTATTGGTATATTCAGTTAAACTTTGAACTTTACATAACTTAGTATGTGTATCTTATTAGTTAATACTGTTCACAGAAAAATTGGGAATTATCCAAAATTTACTGTTTTTTTTTTTTATTTGGGTAGGTATCCCATGGAATGCCTTCTCTCACGATAGCAGAATAGCTATAAGTACGAGGTACGCTACATTACAAAGCACCATCTTACCGGCCCAGTGCGTCCATTCACGAAGAGCCGAGGCACGCCACGCGATGTGCGTTACCCGCCTTAACTACTTTAATTGCAGTGGCCATATGAATCCATGATGTGTCATTGACATCTCCAACGCAAAGATAGTGAAATTGAGGAAATGGCGGAAAAGTGTTGCGTGGGTAAAAAAAAGTAGGTAGGTACACGATCACACTCATGGCCCCCACTAGAATTCCCTGTATGCCCTGGTGCCTTTGACATACACAGAAACAACCACAAAGAACACCAAGACCCAGTTTATCACGTAATAAATAAAGCCTAGAACATCTATTTTAATTAGGCACCTAATCTTTGGCAGATTATAACCTCCCTCACATATAACCTGTTTACAGCACTGCCCTATAAAATCATGCCATACCGCAACACCAAGAGATTGCCACCTCGTAAACTGGTTCCACTTTATAGCACCGATAATAGCTTCAGTATTTATTTGAGCGGATGTTAACACAGATCAGCTATCGGGGTAAAGTAGGTGTATCATCGGGTAAAGTAGGTGTACCATCGTTGCGTTCGCGCAATCTGGGAAATGTAGAATCGTTAGCTGCACGCTAGAACGGCCCACACTTTGCTTACCTACGGCGACTTTTTACTTTTTTTGGGCTGGGATGGGATCTACACTACAGCCTAGCGGTCCACCCTGGGCTACGGTAACACATGCATGCCTATGAATAAGTCCGACAGAAATCAACAAAGCGGTGGTATGCTCCGAAAGGAGCCGCCTGGCTCGCGACCACCCTCTAGAGAAACCTACACCTCATTGTTATGAGCTTATTTTCCAAAAATTGTCGCATTCGGTTGCGATTTGAAGAGTTATTAGTGTAGAGCGTTTGTATTAAAATCATTCACAGAGTGTCCTTTTAAAATCAGCGTTTAGTCTGTAAAACCCCAAGACAAATTGCTGAGTGGCAACTATGTAAACATTTTCACAAAATTTATTCTATATTATGCTGTTCTAAATGAGCTGATGACACAAAATCCAAGTAAAGTTCGAAATAAACTCAATAACTCCACAAAAACGGACAATTACAGTCAGCAACAATTACCGGTCACGCGAATATAAAACACATTCATCATTATTCTTCCAAGGTTATTAAAGCATCGGGATTGCTCTAAAAAGGAGGGAAAAAAGAATTACAAGTGTAAATGTTGAGTTGTGGTGTGTAGAGTAGAGTACACTCACAGTAAAATTAGAGGGTGGTGTCATATTGACGAGCGTAGAGGGTAGCGGAGCGGGTAGCGTTGAACTCTTGATAGGAATATTTTCACTTTATTGGTTGTTTTTATGATGGTGTTTCCGTTGTAATATTTTATTTCTTTAAGCAAGTAACTAACTTTAAATTACGTACATCTGACGCTTGCTGTATTGGGTATTATAAATTGTTTATTGGTTTTCCAGGCAATACTCTTCTGTCGGTCTACCAAATTGTTTCCTTTATGGATCCTACTAGATGGCTCTCCAGTACGGTCATAAGCTTTCATAAATATAATATCGCACAATTTCTCATTCGCAAAATGTCCTCTTGATTTTTTTTTTCTTATTACGCTTACTATTTGAACTAAATCTGTCTTTTTGCGAAAGAGACATTAAGCGAAAAGGGACAATTTGCGAAAGGGACATTTTGTGAAAGGGGCATTCTGCGATGTACCGAAAAATATACTAGAATTGCACTTACACGATGGCGGAGTGGTGTCGCTGATGCAACGGGGTGCGGGGGTGCGCGGAGGGGGGCAGGGACGACAGCGACGCCGGCTGAGGTGAGCCGCACCAGCGCGCCTCGCGGACGTCGGAAGAACCTGGCGAAGATATATTAGGTTAACATCTGTAATTAGGCTGTTTTAAATCTCGAATTGAATCAAACTACCTATGTGGCTGCAATCCCCTTTATGGGTTATTCAATAAGGCATGTTTGGGCCTTTCAAATAAAAAAAGAATTTTGTATATGACTCACATACAGCTTGTTTCATTTAATTTCAACTATGGTCACCCTTAACGAAAATCCTTATCTATCTAACTGTAAAAGAGGTTATTCAAAAAAAAGCTTAGCTGAAAACCGAGCTGAAAAAGTAAGCCAGTAAAATATACGATTACGCTCTTATAATCATAGGCTGTAAAAAAAAACAGTAGGTACCTATAATGATAAGTCCGTGTGTGGGTGAAGTAGAGCTAAACGCCGCCGGCCACCAATATCAAGTCAATTTATCAATCGCAATGATGAGCTAAATAACCTGCAAACTAGATCACATACAGGTTTCTGACCTACCGTAAGCTGTTTTTATCCAACTAGTTAAGGAAAGGACCAGGATTATTATTAGCCAAATATTTTGTGTTGGTACCTAATCTAATCCTACAGCCTACTAGTTCTCTGAGCTATGCTCTTCAACAAATTCTAGCAATATTTAGGTACTAAGAAGTCATGTGTGAAGGATGCCTGCTGGCCGGGACGGGCGTGGATTCATACCGCTCCCCGCCGGCCGAGGCCAACAGACGCCCAGCGCAGCGGCTTGAACGCGATCGGACGGATCACTGACTTGATCTGCTGAGTCTCTTCAACATATTCGAGCAATACTTACTGCCATAGAGAGTCATGTGTGAAGGGGGCCGGCTGGCCAGGACGGGCGTGGAGCCATACCGCTCCCCGCCGGCCGACAGCCGCCCGCCCAGCGGCTTGAACGCGATCGGACGGATCACTGACTTGCCCTGCAACAATCATAACAAATTATTAGTTACTGCATCTTTATATACCTATGAGATTTCCGGTGAAAATTAAGATTTCCCGTGGTGAAAAGTAGCCCATATCCTAATCCAGGATTTTACTTATGTGTACTAAGTTTCATCCCGATCCGTCCAGCGGATGAAACGTCATTGAGTAAGTAACAAACTTCCAAACATTCAATTATTCAAGCATTCAAACATCCAAACTTTCGCACTTAATATATTAGTTAATAATTTTCCAGATCGGTTAATAAATGACGGAGTTATGAGGTAACAAAAAAAAAAAAAAAAAATAATAAAACATACAACCGAATTGAGAACCTCCTCCTTTGTTTTGGAGTCGTTTAAAAAAAGACCAAGAACACTGAAAGTAAACTGACATAAAATTAAAAACGCTTCTCCTATGCAATAAGCGCGCTACCTTAGCAATTTTCTTATCTACACAGCGTAACAAATCACATGCGATGTGCGATTAACGTAACGTAATGTGTAGGTTTAGTTTAGACTGAACGACTGCTTCTCCTTCTTGTAGTTGCGAGTTGAGCGACCCGATGAACCCTGGTGTCAGAGTTTTTAAACCGCATGATAGTACAGATAATAGGCCTCTGACATGGTTTGTTTAACGATCTCTATCAATGGCAGCGATCGGGACCGACGGCTTAACGTGCTCTCCGAAGCACGGAATCTTATTTCTTCCAGGTGGTTCAGCCTGCATTGGCCTAACTAAACTGGGTAAAATCTCACAAAGTAAATAGACAATTATCAACTTTGTTTCCACCATTAAGAATCGAACCCACGACCTCCGGATCCGGAGCCCATGGCTCAGACCACTAGACTACGGAGGCCGTTTGGTGGTCTACTGCTGTACTTTGTTAGAGCGCGCACGGAATTGACATTTCGTACGCAACACGCACACAAATGTCACGACTGACTAAAGGTCGCTGTTTTATGTCTGGTGCATGATGTGGGAAGGAAAACCCTGCGGTAACAATCTACCGTTTGGAGAAAATAGCACAGTCTTGCTCGTCACGTCACGATTGAGAGAAATAATTTGATAAGTAAGAAATGGAGAGCCGCGTTTCCTAAAACCGTGTAGAAAGGCCGTGCGTTGCTCTAAGCCTAAAACCCTACCCAAAATATCTTTCATACATTTTATAAGACTTACATTGTTCTTAATATATGTGCCAGTATTTTTCCACAACACACTCTTAAGCTTCACCACCCTTCATGTACTTTACCAGTACAACACAACAACTCATTCATACCGAAACCATGAATGAGAAGGTTCTCAGAAACAGCTGATTAGCGGGAACCTTATAAAATGTCCTGTTAGCACCTGAAGCCTCTACTGACCTTTACCATGCGCAGGAGACGAACCTTTAACTCATTTAAGTGTGTGGAGTATTATACTTAGCTGTATGTGTATGTAAGTAGGTATAGGGTGAAAAAGACACTCTTAAAAAACATTGAATTATGATATCTCCCGAATTTATTTATTTAACCAGTATTTTTAATGTAATTAAGGCTCGTATTTGTAGCGATCTCCAGATGCAATACCTTTAAGTATATATACAGGTCGTTTGTACTGAACACAATAATTCATGTGTTTTTTGAATGACTAAAATTGACACCTATAATACATACATTAAATATTCTGTCTGTCTTTGCAATACGGAATAGAAGTGGTAAATATACATTATTTTGCCTGATTGCCTCTAACACTAAACAGATGAAACAAAACTATAATATTATCACCTTCAACGTTGACTAATCGTCAGGAATGGTCGCAGCAGCCGCAGCACAGACGCGGAGCCGGGCAAAAACACATAGCTAGCGAACAATGATGTCGAACGACATTTTTTACATAGGCCTACCTGTACAGGGTTACCTAAATGTCAGGCACTTGATGGCTCTTCTTCTTCTTATAGAGTGGGATTTTCGAGTCGACGAAAGACCTGATGTACCCTGGTGTCAGAGTTTTTAAACCGCCTATTAATTACAGCTAATAGGCCTTTAATATGGTTTGTATAACGACCATTATCAAAGACGCGACGAGGACCGTGCCCTCAGAAACACGGAATCATTTTTCTTACGATCATTGTGATTCAGCTTGCATTGATTGCACCAAACTATTGAACCAAACTTGGGATATCTTACCACAAAGTTATAAATTGACCAAAAATATCAACATCGTGTGCTTTTAATTCTTGAAAGAATTTCTTCGTGAAAGTTGTTCAAAATATTTTGATGACTGAGCATTCCTATCAGTTTGCAAGAAACTATTATCTATCACCTATGTTAAAATAATCGAGTTGAATGTTACCTTTGCTGGTAATGGTAACCCTAGCTGGGAATGGTGATAAAAACCCTCGTCTCGTCTAATAAGTGGTAAATCGATGCTTTCAGCGAATTGGTTTGATGGTTATCATAGGTATTTATTAGATCACGCATATCACTCTCGATTGTAACTGGAATATGCTTATGATGAGAAATGAGAGTTCTTTGCATAGGTACATTAATTTTTTTAGTGAACATCTAATTAATAATTGTAATTGACTAGTTACAATATGTGTAGCTTTAATTTATTTTATTTTAATTTATACATTTCTTTTATTTATTTGTAATTTGATATTGTATTTAATCATTGTAATTTGACTGAATAAATTTAAAAAAAAACCATTAATAATTTGTGCATGAACTCTGGAAGCTATTTTCGAGATTGAATTGAATACTCTTGAAGAAATAATTATCAATGAAACTGTCTGAGCTACCTATGAAAAAAAAAACCATCAACAATATCTATGGAAAAGTTAGTTGAGAAAATGAAAATGGAAAAGTTAGTTGAGAAGTGTTGGTAGTAATTATGCTTCAGCATTCCGTCAGTGGACACACTCTTCGCAGAGATGTAGTGAAGTGATGTAGGTACCTACTAGTGGTACTCGCTGGGTGGCTCACCGTGATTTATCGACAGTCCCACCTCTATTACAAGTTATTGCTAGTTGCCCGCCTGTTACGAAAAGAGAAATTATCGCTACATGGCTCGGTATTTATCCAGCAAGTACATACGGAATAATCAATCAAATCTTGAAAATACTAAATGGAAAATGGAAATTAATCAAACGACGTCTCAGTCCAATTTATTTGACACCAGCTTTTATTTGACTCATTTTGAGCCATGTTTTACATGCTGTTGCTGTCAACCTAAACAGTTTTTAAAAAGGTGGCACAAAGTTACTCTTATGCCATAACAAAAAAAAAAACAGTTTTTTTATATTAATAGAATGGTTACCCGTTCGTTATAATCAATAATATAAATTGATTTTAAATAAGATAATGAATAAATTATTAAAATAAACGTTTTAACAATAAGTGGCTCATTTTGTACGAAAAATCCTTGTAATCCAATCTCTTTCATAATAAAATCACCCCTTGATTCATACATTCAAAAGAAAATAGATAAAATCTCTTCTAAATTGGGAGCAAAAGACGACTTTTGAATACAGGAGGGTTTTTTTTAAACCAGTTTTAGGGTCAGACGCCACGTGCTAGGCAGATGTGTGCAGCAGAAATGCATTACAGCTGTCGATTTGACACACCCTATATAAATAGCAAAGCAATTAATTTGTAGGTCGCTCAACAATAGAGCACAGGGTGCGTTTTTTTGTGGAATTGTGTGGTGGAGGGACAAAAGGTTAAATAGGGAATACAGTAATTTGTAGGTGGGGTAAAAAAGTAATACAGTTATTAAAATGACAAAATAGGGGAATTTTGTGGGGCTTCGCTTTTCGCTTATAATGTTTCGAAGTTCTTCTTTAATTATTAAAAGTTGAAATAGGTACGTTTAAGAAAGTAAACGTCGTAATTATTGTCACAAATTTTACCAAATTCGACATTGGCCAAATAAAAAGGTTTTTAAAATGTCACTTTCTGTTCTCTACCTTTTTCACTTTTATCATGATGTTTATCGAAAAATAATAATAAGCTTTCTTTTATCAACAATCTATTATATCAGATATTAACAACATGGACATTGACGGATTGGTACACAGAACCGGAACTTGTAACCACTTGAAAGTTGTAAATAACTTTCGCTGAGAAATTCGCACAAAAAACGAACTGAAGTGAGGCATTCGATACGTACAGCAAGTAAAAAACTTCTTTTGCAAATAATAATGCCTATCTTATCTAGTAGTACAATAATACCTACAGAGAGTAATAAAAATTGCTGGCCAAACTTTAGGGCGTGATTTTACCCCTGAAACTGAACAATTTTCCCCAAGGAACACAGGTCGAAATATAAAAACTAAAAATGACACCCTCCCATACAAAATGACCCGACCCGCTTACACCATTTCTAAGGGAGGGCCAATTTCTTTTTCATATTTTGACCTATGTTCCTTGGGGAAAGTTGTTCAGTTTCGTGGGTAGGTTCACATCCTGAAGTTTGGCAGTTGTTTTTTTTACTCCCATCACGACAGTCTACTGTTAGACATAGAAGGCTTCCTCATTTTGTGGGTACCAAACTCGCCACGCTTGGCTAATTTTACGATAGATGTAAGTACCTAAAAGGAAATCGATTCTCGAACCCATGATTCAGGCTTCAATACTCCCAAATCATTTCTTAAACACGAATAGAATGGAATATAACTTCTTATAGGACACTAGGTGTACTTAAGGCAGGAAAGAAAGGTAATTTATAATCTTTGTCTGTTGTTCTACTCTACAGCTATGTAGAGTTGGGATATGTCGTGCCGGCTGGTACCTTTGCCTTGTAAGACTGTAGGACATCTCTTGTCGATCGTAATCTTCTAATTTACGGCCTTGTATGACTTTGTACAGACAAACACACTATACGTTCAGCTATACATATTTATTAGCTCAATACTAAACTTTAAGACAAGGTTTGTTAGTGGCTTAGGGTTATGACTGTGGTGTGTTCTTTGAACAAGCAAATGCTTCGGCAATGTTTCTGTTTTTAGTTTTGCATGTTGTTGTTGTTCGCGAATGTAGATGTAGTGTAGACAATATTTTTTTAATTGTATTATAATTTATTTATAACTATGTAGCTTCCAGCCCGCAGTTTCAATCAAGATCCTTTAGCCGGACTGGCCTGTATGTTTGCTTTGTGGGACTGACTTATACAGAGACAAGCCTACGTCTAATAGGGTGGTCAGCTAGGATAGGAAGGAGGTGGATCACATACCATCCCTGTTGTATGAAAGCCAGGACGTTTCAAGATAATGTATGCAATTTCAGTTCATAAATTAACCACACCGCACGGTACGCACTGGACCGTGTTTATGTTTCAATTTTACCACCTTAAATAATGCAATTACGAAGTTTAAAGTTTAGGACGTTGATCGCATGTTGTCAGTTCAAATTGCACTTCCAAAAATCCGTTAAGTATGCGTTTTCGTGATAAATTCGTAACAACGGAACGCAAAACACCTCCGGCGCAACCCAAATGTGGCGTGCAACCGAAATAATTAAGCAAAAATGAGCAAAAGTGCGGAAAGATGGTCAGAAATGACTCGCAGAAGACGTTGCGAGCAACTCGTTCACCGAACATTCGGTGTTTCAAGCCTGGGATTTAGCCGGAGGCTGTTTCAAATCGCACCGAGCAGCTGCTACTATCTTCTTCTGATTGTACAAATTAGAAAGGGATAGGTGACCGGTTTATGGGTCTATACACGTGCTGCTGGCCGGAGCGTGGGAGAACGCCAATCACTTATTTGTTACAAATACTCTCTCAGTGACATGCAAATTTAGATTTTTGCAATGATTGCTTGTAGGCGGAGAGTCAGGGATCCTTTTTGATAGGATAATGAGGTGAAATAACAGTAATACAGGGTCTTTTACTTAGTGCTTATCGTTTCAGTGGAGTGAGTGTTGCATTTCCGAGAATATTTTAAACGTTTGGAACTTTAACGATGAGAAAGAAGAATTCTTACTGTTGAAGAATGTTTATGCTTACAGTGATGTAGGTTAATATCGTCATGGAAAATAAATCTACTAGCGCATTAAACATTTTACTTTATACGCAGTTTTATGACAACCACTTATATGTTACACAAACTCAATTAAACTTTCCAAATGAACTCTAAAATATTTTTTATGATATAATAATATTATAAAGAGGAGAGATACTTATAGACTTACATTAGTTAAGTCGTGTCTTTTGCTGCGCCGAATTGCTACCAATTGTTACACTTTTACGCAAAAAAATATCACCACAGAGATCATGATTTGATAAGGCATTAAATCTAAATTAGATTTTGGTTCTTATTGACCGTACGTACGACGCGTACCTTGGTCCCACTCCCACTAGTATCAATCAGCTGAAAAGACATTTAGTATGAGAAGCCAATTTTTTTTTACATTTCGACCTTATGCTCCGTGGTAATAGTTGTTCAGTTTCATGGGCAGACTCACATCCTTCAGGATGCATACCTACACCCAGACATACATTTCTGGTACACGTTGTTTAAGAAATTGAAAAGGAAAATAAAACGGGATAATTCAATTGTACCGAATGTAGGTATGTAACATAACAATCAACACTTATTGCACTGCTTTACACAACATCGCCCTTGACAGAGAAAGAGCCATCGCCTAAATCTATTCTATTCAATCACAACAAAAACCGATAAATATATTGTAAAGAATAGTGCACATTACCAGCCCAGCCTTGGCACAAAATGTCTATCGTGACGACTGCTAAGCGCCTAATCGGCTTAGGACCGATCACGACCGAAATCGACATTTTGGCAGCCAAGTCAACGAACAGAACTCATTATGTGCCTTTGTTGGACTTGCCCAATATTGGATGAAGACTTAAAGTGACTAAAAAGGTATTGTGGCTCTAGAAATTGCTAAATCCTCAACAATTGTTGATGTGCTGGAATGAAATAGCAATTACAGAGCGAATTTTATCAGTGAAACTTTGCTAAATACTAAATTCTTGTTAGCGAAAGATAAATTGTATATTTCTGTAGTAACTTCAAAAAGCAAATATTACAAAAAATCTACTCAATACAAACACAAATAAAATAAAATAAAGGGTGTAATAAGGGGTGTTCCGTCAACGAAACTGACGGAACCGAAACAACAAAATTCTACATGGAAATCAATATGGAATTATACGAATTAGTATGTCAAAGTTGTTATTTAGCACCTCGCTTCGGCACTTTAGCCATTAATTTCACCCCTGAAGGACCCATTTCAGTTTTCAAGATGATAGAAGATAACACTCTGCGTAGCTCTAATAATAAGTACTTACAAAATAGATGAACACAAAGTGATTGATAAATGAGCACCCACTAGTCCTTATTGTTTCTTTAAATGCGTGGTGCCTTTTAGACATTGTTGAGTCATTTCTTGCTCTTGGCTAATAAACTGTAATTGTTTTACTATTGTTGTATATTCTTTTCTGTGAGGATATTCGTTTCGGTGCTAGTAAAAGATGCCGGTTCATGTTTAATTTTGTCTTTGCTTCAAACTTTGACCAATATTGCACTCACAAATAGACAGAAAGTATCCTTTCCTCTGTCCATATCCATGTACTAATTTACTCCACAATCATGTACTGAAAGGTTCTACGAATCTATCATAGATTACGAAGTTTTTCTATAATGTGTATTTTTTCTTCTGCAATAGGATCTGCAAAAAGCAAACGACGATGTTGCTATCTCCACCGACATAAAATCGCTCAGTTTTTCTATCTCTACAAATTAATCTATTGTCTCGTTCTGTTGTACCGATAATCTCGTTAAAACAATGATTATAGTGAACAAAGAGCCACTAAACATTTGATCGCCATCTTTACGCCCACCATGCAAAAACAATACGAGCCGCGTTGCAAAACTCACGTGTGGGTAAATACTTGTTAAGTCTTTACTAAGATTGATCGCAATATTTAGCGATTAGTTCGATAGATCTCAAGATGATTAGGTTTCTACATGTGCTGTAGTGAGTTGTGTAAAATATACAGGGTGTAAGGGACAGCTTTTCGCAAACTGATAGGGCTTACTCAGTCAACGAAACTGAACAACTTTCACAAGGAAATTCGTTCAGGCAATGAATAAAAAATTTACTTCCCCATACAAATTTGTCTGATCGAGGTGGTAATTTTTTTTGGCCTGTATGACCAACTCATTCTATGTAGGATTGAATGTACTACACAGTGATCACATTACATTGGTTAAAATACATGAAAAGCGTTTTTAGCGGATTCTATATCCTCTCCCTAGTCTGTGATGGATGGAATTGGTCAAACTGTACCTACACGAATTCTCACCGATTTATTTAATTGATAGCCCACGCAGTTCTGGTAAACAATTAGCCATCAATGTTCTGAGAAAGTAAATTTTTACAATTTGTGACCACGCTCAATCGAACATTGTAATGATAGAAAATTACTTGATGCCAATTATTACATTGCAATTCTTGATAGGGAAGAATAAATATTCAATAGAAATCGCTAAGATCTATCCCAATTAAAATGATATTAAAATTAAAAAAACGTACGAAGAAATTGGTGCTTACAATAAAAAAGACAAATTACTAACAACACTTTGTTCGTTATAGATTACAACGCAGACCAAAGTTAAAAGTAACTATTACATCACCATATCTGTATGGTAAAGTAAATCCCATATTGATAAATATGTGACAAAAATCTCAATTGAGTTCTATGTGGGAGATTACCATTAATATCCTTTACCTTATTTGTAATGTATGATTGAATTGTCAACTCGACATGGTAGTCATAAAATTTTGATTGCTTGTACGGACGCGACGCACTTTGAATCTTAAACATGGTGTTGAAAGTGAAAGTGTGTAGTGAGGTGTTGAAGATCTTTCCAGTGCACTTGGTCTTATAATTCCGTGAATTTCAAAGCCTTCAGGGACAAACGTAATGTCTACAATACTATTGTGCTGTAATTTATTTATTCCATCCAGTAGTACCTGCTCAAATGTGGCATATAATTTTGAGGGGTATATCAGACGAGCCTCTGTACCTATATTTTCTTTTATTTAAAAATGTACATAACTCGGGCTAAAATTTAATTTAGTGTCTTTTCAGCTAAAGCTAAGCTGCACCGTATCGTAACTATTTCAGATAACTTGGTGTTAATATGAATTACGAGTCTGTTAGTTTCGCCATATTCTATGACTTCAATACGAACATGTAAGAGCTGTGTAGGTAGGCCAGGAACACCACAACCACAAGGCATCCAAATAGACTTGTCAGACAGACACTTAATCTAGAAGGTGTGGGTGCCGCTGTCATCAGCTTGAGGATTGAGAGACAACCGTGAACAATCTAACGTTGCACTTGCATGCGTTAGAGCTGACCCATAGTGCTCTGTGCCCACTGGGGATTGGAAGATGCCAGCGGATTTAAAAATAAAAGTGGTGAATAATATTATTCTATAACGTATACAGATGATGCAGGTAGATGTTGGACCTACGCCATTCGACCTCTTTGGTTTAGATAGAGGTTAATGAGAAAAATAAAATATGAGGATGCTTCGAAGTCGAAGTTTAATCAATTTATGACGCTGCATCCTTAAAACTTCCTATCCAGTGGACTCATGCTCGAATGTATAATAGACAAGGTGGAAATGAGAGAACACCATAATATTAATTAATACACGGATTAATAGTGTGGAAATGGATAATAAATAATAAAGACAAAGTGAAAATGTTCATTAACGGTTCAACGAACAGTATAAGTGATAATCATAAAGTAATAATCGTAAATTGTAATTTATGGCACACCTAAATATGAAAGCTATATTACAAAATATGAAACTAAATATAGGTAATTGGCTGTTTCAGAAGCCTGAATTTTCACATAAAATATTTTGGTAAGTCAGTGTACCTACGAATAGATTAATAGTTCAAAAAGAAACCATACCATGATACAATACCAAGAAAGCTATTGCCCATGAATCAACTGCAACGGAAGTTTGAGCCGTGCACTTAAAATTGATAAACAGTCAATTTGTGAAGGCTCCAACAACAGTTATATATAATGAAACGTAAGATTTATGGCATAATAAAAGGTGTGCACGACAATATATTGCACCATCGACCCTCGCGCACCGACTAATACGTGATAATGGTGTGCTATAGCTAGCTGTATATGTTATAATATGTTATGATGATATTGATATAAACGATCGACTGTATCCAAAATCCCACATCAAAAGCTTCCTCAATTAATTCGAACAACATACTGTGGCAATGAACAGAAACCATCTAGGTAGTAGGTAAGGTATTAAGTTTGATATGAAGAAGATTTGCTACGAGATGATAAAATCCATATATTTTTCCACGAATTTCAAACGAAGCCTAAAATACAATACTAACTTTACTAGTACAACCTAAGATAAACTAATAAACAAAAACTTTAATATGCACAATTTTTAAGTGTGATAGGAATCCATAACACCAAGTACATTGGTATTGACCAACCTTCCGGGAACAGAAACTAAGCTAATGGGCGCTTTTCCACTAGACGGCACGTCAACGGCAACGGCGACGGCACGGTACCGTCGACGATATCGTAGGTGAGATAATGTATGAAAATCAATGAAATTATATGACACGCTTTTCCACTTGACGGCACGGCACCGTCACGGCATGTCATCGATTCCCATAGATATTGTCACGTGATCTCGCCGTGCCGTCGCCGTTGCCGTTGACGTGCCGTCTAGTGGAAAAGCGCCCAATGTATGCCAGCAAAAATAAACCGCGAACGTTCGGTAACCCAGTAAAAAAGGACTTGTAACGGTACAGCATAGATGTTTAGATGTCGGCACCAGACTCGCTGGAACTACAGGTTCCACAAGATATGCTAATACCACTGCCGGTGGTCCGATCCCCACAGATATAACACTACATTGTCTCGTTGATCTCTCTATACTGGAGGCTAGAGAAAACGTGCATCAGATGTTGATGATGGAGCAAAAGGTGATATAAAAGATAAAACGTTTAATATGTAACGAAAATGTAATGAAAGTTGATTAGATTTCGTTTAATCTTAGGCCTATTAATCAATAATCACGCCTTTTATCCCTAACGAGGTAGGCTGGGCGTAAACAACATTAACTAATATTATCATTCATAACATTGGACTGGTACCTACGAGCACTACGAGCATATTTCTGATTTAGAATTAAAAGTATTGAATGTTAGTTCCACATTATCATTGTCTTTCTCTAAAATTACTCCCTATTGTTTTATTCATTGTGATTCTTGTGTTGTGATAACCTTTTCACATTTTGAATCCCTTTGTTTATTAATAAACAATTTCCAATAAACAATTATGGCAAACACATTTTATTTATATAATATGCTAATGATGTCCTGCCTCACCTACCTCACCTTGTGTGTGGCACGTACCATTTACAACCTATTGTTTTGGAATTAGAAGGACTGTATCTGATAATACATACATTCACTCTAACATACTAATCAGAATGCAGCTATGCATCTAATTTGCATAGGAATTTATGCACAACACTAATCTAGTAAATGCTGTATAAAATCTCGGAGATAATTTCTTCGAATTCAAGTGCTCTCCAAATGGCACACAATGGGAGACGATTAATAAAACATTCGAGATATCTCTGCTTCGTGAGCCAGTGGACAGGCGAGCTACTTGCGCCAGCGCCGGTGCTTGCCAGTCGAGCGCTTTCAGTCTTACTTTGTAGGTCACACGGCCAGCTTTCAGATATCTGCGTACAACATGTTATTTATTTAATCGTTTGGCTCGAGAAACACCTAACCTAACTTTATTATTACATCGTATCTTTGCGGAAACATCAGGAAACTACCATTTACAGAAAGATGGGTTCGCCGATTTACTCCGTAAAAGGGTTTAACCTAAAATAGAAACATTTCGAAAGGTTATGCAGTGAGGTCAAAGTTAATGAAGAATATTGCATAGACATAACTACAAAATCAAAATCATAGAACAATATAAACAACTTATCGTGGTCCGTGACTGATTTGATTTCAAAAGTGAGCCCATAGGTTTTGGAAACACATCCTAATACGACAGCCAGCTTACAACAGCCAATGGGCAATGATGCAAAGAGATGAATGATCACTCACCCACAGACATGCAACCGCGTAAAATTGGATCAGTCATGGTGAACGGACAATTTTGAGTGGATAAACACACTAAAGCATAGCGAAACTTTTATAGTTATAAACAACTTTGAAGAGTTGATGACAATTATGATGTTCCAGCGTTGAGAGTAAAACATGTTTAGACTTTCGTTGTTGCAACATCAGAAAACATTTTGGACAACAAAAAAGACCAACAGGTCGCCAAATGATTACACCAGATTTGTGATTGGACCCTACAACCGGGCAACACCGATGACGGCTCGTGACGTGACCGTGGCGGCATGAATGGACGGGATTCGTGAATTTAATGCCAGAATACCAACTAATGCTGCGATTGTTATTTTTCCAACCGCCGGCGATCGTGCTGACAGCGGTCAGACCGTGAAGAAACAATTAGAGATGTACTACGCACCAGAACGTGTTCTGAGGAAATTTGCTTAACAGTTACAGGGACTGATCGTGCCGAACGAAGGGCGAAAGACGTTATGTCACAATCACTGATAGTCGCTGCCGCTCCTAGCTTTTACACTTCTGTGGTCAAAATCATGATCAAATTTATCGACTCAATGAACCTTATATACAAGTAAGTAGGTAGTTATAGTAGATTACAGTATCAATGCTGTTTAGCATAACGACATTGTGATCATGATACTTAATTCAAAATGTTTATTACAGATAGTGGCGGCGCCTTTGTACTGGCTATGTAGTTCCGTACACAATGGATTAGTATTAAGTACAGTATCGGTGTCTAAAATAAAGTTGTATCCAACACAATTGCTGTCGTCTGGCGCCGTTTGAATTATTGGCAATAAAGCAACGGCCACATCAGTTACTGGAATTTACAATCCAGGACTCAAGTGTCGCATAAAATCTGACCATATTCGGAGTCATGCAATTTAATGCTTGACAGAAACAGAAGGTTCTGAAGATGCTGCGTCTGAATTTAGCGATTTCACTGCTGCACGAATTATCTTGAATAAAGATTATCTACCTACGTACGTACGGTATGATATTTATATTGTTGGCTCTTGACTCTAGTCTGAACAGAGTCGCCCGAGGTGAATTAAAACCACTCCACTCCAATCGTCTACTCAGGTTTATCCATAGACAAGCTAATCTCACCCCAACGAAATATATAAAAAGATTTTTCTTCGACACAAAAAAACAACATAATGTGATGTCAACTCTTTATTGTGAAATATCTAAAAACTAAATTGTAAGTACCTAATCATGATTTCTCTTCTGCGAGATCTAATACCTCATCTAACAAAGCCTCCAGGCAGAAATTTGCTTTACCGTTTATCACAAGTCCAGCAACAATAAGCCACAATTACTGCTAGACATCTATACGGTCCGGTTCGTGACCGAGTGGCTCAAATCCGCCAGTGGTGGGTGCCCTTGGACCATATCCACCTTTATTGTCCAAAAGGTCAATCCGAAAGTCCTTTTGAGTATGTTAAGTCAGTCACTGATTCACTATTCTATTAGTCTACGAAACATTTCTGATCTTTATCGAAATGATGTGAATAGATCGATATCCAAGGTCTATTGAGTAAGGTATAGCATCTAAAAGCATTTAAGATTTAGAAAATAATTAGAGTTATAGAGCACTTAAAATAAAATAGGAATGGTGAAATAAAAACGGTAAGATTTCATAAGATAAAGAGAACATAATTGTTGTTCAAGGAGATGATTATAATTTCACATCTGGGATACAGATATGTAAATCAGATAAAATTAACACAACTTTATGAGTTATGAGTCCATTCCTACAAGCCATTGACTTTACTATATGAAAATAAAATAACGAAGTTATCGTGCCTGAAAATATAACAAAGCAAAATATAATCTTGTCTGATTCTTAGCAATGACAATACAAAATAAGTGCAGTACATAAGCTCCGAAGTGAATTTAGACAGATCCGTGATGTAACACAAGGTCAGGTGCACATAATTATTGATCCAGCACGCAGTAAAACGTGTAATAACCTTACAACTGCTCCCAGAATTGACGTACTAAATTATGATTTCACGAATATTACTCAGATTAGTATTCTAATGGACCATATTAAGGTAGATGTTTAAAGATCTGTGTGGTCGCCATTCACTGTGCGAAATATAGCATGAACCTTGGAGTCAATGCAAATAAAAAACATAAAAGAAAATCAGTGATGTGGAAGAATCGTAAAAAGAGGCAAGAAGCTACGAATGACTGATCTATAAAGTCTCAAGCCTCAGGTGCTCGAATAATAAAAGTAAGCTGCACAAACCGTTGGCTCAACCACCCGGTCCAACCGGGTTTATTTATGTTAATCGTCACGAATGAGATTAAACACCATCGATCCGAACCAGTGATTTGTGGGTGTGACCGGAAGAACGATGAGCCTCAAGATCCCACTGTTTCGACCGGCAGCGAGGTCAATCGGTTTCGGCTGCCCATTAAATTTCTCGCCTATCTTCTAGCAAAAAACGTAGGCGCAAACACGCTCGTTCATTTTCCATATACATTCTATCATGAATGAACTGGTAGTCTTATTTGATTTCTATCTAGTGCCATTGAGCCGTTTTGGGCCATAATCGTGTAGGCACCTTTCTTTTATAATACACTTGGCAAATTTATGCGATTGTAAAGCAATAAATACACTTTCGTGGCGGTTTCTAGTCACGACTAACCTCCTTATTATTTTCCATGGCTTGGATAATGGACCATACTTCCCTATTACCCAAATGGGTGATCACCTATTGTTTCTACAGTGATGTTTTTCGATTGCTTCACGGAAAGGTGATTAATTTGTTTGTAATCGGTAACATCAGTCAAGCGTCAAGAGATCCACTCCCACGGATCTCAGCCAGCCGATGATTTTCCCAGAGAGGTATAATTGCGCAAAGTAAAAAGTCAAGGACAATTAATTATTAACTTACGGTGTTAACTAGAGTTACATCTATTCAATGCGCGATTTCTGTTCCTGGTGTAAATAGCTCCAACGGCCTCAATTAGTTCCTTTGGACCTCAAAAATGTTTTTTTTTAATGTACATTATGTACGTAACGTGTACCAAGAACGCAGAATCATTGCACTACATATTACAGTCAAGGCAATTTTTTACCACAATGAGTCAAACACCATGCTCTAATTGCAAAGTGGAGGCTCAATTGAACACTTTTTGTAGTTATCTGAGTTTTTGTATAATTATAAATCATTATTTTGATCCGTACAAGGCGCGACGCAAATCAAAAGGTTAGTCAAAGAAATATCTCTCACGGAAGTTAATAGGCATACAAAAAGTATTGAATATGTATAATGTTCCCATCATTAAATTGATTAATATTGAAACTGATATGGATCGAACGGATGTTAAAAGGCGTCTCGACCACGCAAAAGTCGATGCCGTGACTAAAGGAAGTAAAGGTGCAAAAACTTGTCAAGATTGAGACAATTAGAAAAGTTGAAAAGAACTGATTCGACAAAGAGGTTTTGAATAGAGACTATGATCATGACATGACATAATGGTTCATTTATAGTACCACTTCTGCTGCTCTACTTACTTAAAATATTTTATAGTAATGTTTTGTTGTGCCAAAAATGTACACGAGTTAGGTAATAAAATTTGGCAAACAGTGGGCGAAACTCGACGTCGCTTAAATCGCATTTTTTCAATAAAAATACTTATATATAGACTTATAGATATATGATGATGAGCCAAATAATATATTGCTTAATAATTCGTAAGAGTAGATAATAAAATAGACAAACCACATTTAAAAATGATTCACCCAAGAAAGTAAAAACTACTTAATAATGATATGACGCATTATACGTGTCGGTAGTAAATATAGACTCCCTTCTTTTATTGGTACACTTAAAAGCTATTCCAGATATTGACGACCATAAATAGATGTAACAGTGACTCATTCGAATTGTATATGTCGCACCAAACGCATTAGTTTGTAATAGAATAGTAAACCCTACTAAGCTGGAAGTCAGTGAGTCGGCAGAACCTGCTTTATATAATGTAGAGCTTGTGCCACATAGTCCGTATACATTTTTATCGATTAATAATTAAGATACGGGAAAAGTACATGTAAGGTAGGTTTTGGGTTTTATGCATCGAAAATATAAGCTAATATTTTCTTCTTTTTAATAAAAATACACTGGTTGACATGACATAGCTAAACAGCGTTGATGACTTCATGAATGACCAGTACAGTAACTAAAACTACATATTCATGAACTTGACCTTCAAGTACAAATAGAAACGATTATACACGCAAGAGTACAAAGAGGCTGTAACTAACTAAGTATACGAATCATCCTAGGGTTTTAAAGATACCTGATTATACTATGTATTATCATATCGTCCAAATAGAGAACAATAGCATAAGAATATTCTTATGGCCATGGTAACTGGCATTGTAACAGTAAGGTAGAAAGGATCGAAGGACACGATCCCAGACGAAACTTGCGCAGTGACTCATACAATGACGTCATTGCCTGAACACCGGACACCTCCAGAATCCCAGCGAACTTAATTTGAATCGGCACAGCGCAACAACGGTGAATTTGAATGATTATGGTACACGGTATGAAGAACCCATAAAGATTCATCGGACGAAAATGCGATTATAATTTGATTTGTTTTCTTGTAAGGTGCGTATTAAAACGCCTTAGGGAGATTCCTTTTCTAAATGCAAGCTGATGTTAATGTTGATGCTTTAATGCTAGGGTTGATGCTCCTAGTGTTTTTTTTATAAGCAGGGTACTATTTACTAGTAGTTGTTTCGATAATTTTAAACATAATTATGTTATTAACATTTTCTTTTATCATACGAAGAATAAGCTACTTAATTTTCATTTTACTCTTATTGGTATCCATTCTATGTGGTACCTAGTATTTGGCCTAAAAACTTAAGACCTTGTAGTATATCTACAATTTATCGATGTTTATGCATATAAGAAGTAACATTAAATCTCCAAAGATAATTAACAAGTTAAAAGCCAAAGCTGCGTTTAAGGTCATAATTTTCCTGAACATCATTATGTGATACATCTCCATCCATAGTATAGAGTATAGACTCTTTACTCTATAGTACTCTATAGAAGTGAGAGAATGTTATGTAGGTTAAATTATTATGTAGTTCGACTTTAAGGGCGTCACGTTCGACATTTACGTGCATCAAACTCGAATGCATTACTTGTAAAGAGTAGTTTGTGGGTTGAAACCATTATATGGTTAATATTGGTGAGGGATTCACGATTAAAACATGGCAGAAGTGAGTTGGTACAACAATGTTAAACTAATCTAATCATTATCCCGTGGTACATCGCACAAATGCAAAAATTGCATTTATGTTTACTAGAAATATGCCTGCCAAAGGCCAAGTAAAGAGCCGAAGAGCGTGTATGAAAAGATTAATGAATGTTGATGCAGCGAAGGAAGTATGTAAGGATCGCAGCAAGTGCAAGGATGTCATCTATGATTTTTTGCTATGTATGTATGTATGTTAGTCTGACATATGCATGCTGGAAAAAAATTAAAGGTTACTCATTAAAAAATAGTTTGTAATGGCTTTTAAATCTTATAGGCTTCATTGCTGAATAGTTATTTCTAATCCATATCCACCACAATCAAGTGTAGCTTTACGTAGACGATATTATCGTGAATGACATGACCTTTTAAAACTTAACTGCCAGTAGACCAATTAAGACCCGCATTGTTAAATTGATGCGGGTCAACGGTTTAAACTTGTTAGTTAATGGTTGACTAATGAACATAGTGAAGGAAAAAAGAAGACAGTAGGAAAGTTCACTTAAAAATGATTAATTAACTAAGTCCACTTGATTGACTTCTAATAATACTAAAATATGGTGTGAGTAATGGAAGACGGTTTTCATAGATAAAAGTCTATCATCAACGTCACAACAACTAAAGTCAGTTTTTAAGAGACTTTCTAAATGGTAAAACATCATCAACATACATGACGCATAAACAAAACACGCTTTTAACAAGTACTTAAACATGATAGCCCAACGGCTATTGAAGTCTTAGCACATTTTCCCAAAGGTTATTTATGAAGATAATCCAAAAATAATGGTCAACACAAAAATAATGATAGTGAAAGTGAACCAATGAGCTTTCAAACTACGAATAATAAGGGGTATCGCACATAATATCACAATTTTGAAAGAGGAGAAAGTTTTGGTTTGTAACTTGAAAGTGCGGTCGTCCATCAGTAAGTGTACAATGTTTTAAATACATTAATATCGAGTAGTTGAGTTTGTGAATATTTTAAGCAACAAAAAATGGCAAAAAAGTGAAATATGAAAATAAAGAAGCTAAAAGTTACACTTGTGAAATAAATTAGGTAAAGTCAATAATGTTTTTTGTTGTTTTGATTTACCTACCACTAAAATATATAAATCATGTAATTTGACTAGGTATAAATACGAAAGAAGAGTGACTAATAGTATAAACTAAATAAAAGAGTTAGTTTATTTGAATATAAATGTTATTGAGGTTCGATTTTACGCATGACGATGACAGCATCTTATCACATAGTCAATATTTGTTTGAAACGGTCGAAAACGGTCACAAATTTAACGGTCTTTAGATAATCAAATGATAATGTAAAAGCTTAGGCATTCGATATTGAAATAAATTGACAAGTTAGATAAAGAAATGATTGTAGCTACGAATTCAAATATGAGGTGGTAAAAAGTAAACTTCAAATAAACATAAGAGTCAAAAATAGAAGAAACATACGGAAACGGTATACACAACGTAAAAGTAACATCTAATAAGGTAGGCGATGGCATCTTGTCTGTTTGCTTAGCTCCGTATATAAATGGATCGGTTACGATAATTCTTTGGGCAAACAGCCGAAACGAAGACGTGTGAAAAACTACAAGTGCAGCCTAACCTAACACAATATAAGCTTGAACATGGAGCTCATTAGATTCTCAATTGGGTTCTAGTAATGCCATAGTTCGGTGATTTATATAATCTAGCACAAGGATAAAATGTTAAGAAATAATGTAAATATTATAAAGCTGGTCTTATGTCCATTAGTACTACCCCCCATAAAATAACTATGAGAATTCTTTAATTATCATTCTTATAAATACCAAAGATAATAAAATCGTCAACATAAACAGCAGTGTTACGTGACGTTTGAACTTGAACTTGTCTTCCGTTGCGATCAAATATTTACAACAGCTCATTCAACCGACTCTACGTCTTCACATGACACAGGAAATGTGCTCGATGGTATACAAACATCTACTGGTCGTCAGGCAGAAAAATATTTGGGAAGATATACGCTTGGTAATATACTTAAGTAGACATTTGGCCTAGACAGAGCTTAAAGCTCCAATAAACATCAGTGCAGCTAAACCAAGAAATGGGCACAAAAATGACGTGAAATTGCACGGCAGTAAAATATAAGATGAAAGCTTGGGATTAACAGTACCTACCTAATATTTCACACATCTAGTTTATTAACCAAGCACTATAATTTTTTCAACACCCGATACGCAGAAAGTAGGTGATGCCGATGAAAGTAGTACGGTAACTCAGGTTACTTATTTAAGAACCGCTTATCAATTTGATAGCCATACCTGGATTGAATCAAAGGTGTAAATCTCTCGGCCCAAATTCGCCAAATTAAGATTCCATTGTAGGTAATTTCATCACAACTTCTTTGGGCAAAAACTAAAAAAAGTTAACGAGTTAAGGTCCCATTGCGGAGTAAATTACTCAACAAAAACCTAAATGCCAGGGAAAATGTCGAGCACTCACCTCGTGGTACACAGACGTCATGTTGTATTCGCGTGTTTTGTTTCGCGAACCGGAGCGATCACAATCTAATCAAATCGCACATTTCACTCACAAAAGGCAAATAAAGTCCTGGCTGGTTGTGTGCCTGTACGACGTTCGAGATAAAATTTAAAAAGTAAACTGTCAAAAGTTCCCGCCACGCGTAAAAAAATAAAAAAGGCAATGGCGCGAGTCACGCAGCCTGCACGGGCGCGTGTGACGCGTTCCGTGTTTAGGATCGGCACTGAGCTGAGCGAGCGGCGGCTGAATGGAGTGGTGCCGCTCAGCTGGTATGCTCAATGAACCACACGAGTTCGGAGGTCGGTCATCCTGACCCCTTGGATTAAAGTTTCTCTATTACCCTACAAACCTACAACACTGTCCAATATGTGGTCGACAGGTTTTTGATACTTATAAGTCTCCTCAATACAAGATGCAGATGAACCAAAAACGAAATTGAGTTTTATCGTATTCAGCTTCACTCAAACGTAATGAACGTAATGAAATTGACTTTAAGCTTGACTGCGCTAAAGTAAAGGGCAGATGTCTCGTGATTTGGGCGAAAAGAGACTAAGAGACACTTAGATGATAACAACAAAGCGAATCATAATGACGATACACACTTGGATGAAATACACACCATTAAAATTTTAATCCTAAGCTGTCATAAGCCCGATTACACGACCCGACACAGTGCCTACATCCGGTATCCGCAAAAGTGTCTTGGCAAAAAATCGTATCTTCTGTGGTTATCGACCTGGTTCTAGCATTCGGAGATCGCATCGAGATGTTTTTATGGATGACAGACGTGGAGGCGAGTTCGTCGACTGCAATCGTTCTTATTTGTCATAGAACCGGTATACGTACAATCGACCAACGAATTCGTGCGGCGCGGTTTCTGCGGACAATAGAGTACAATCGTAAAAAATATTTTCATTATCTTATTTTCGGAAAATATCCTAAACTATAATAACAACACTGAAAACAGAAACAAAATTGATCAAAAAACCACTGAGATATACTTTTAGTTTGGGCTTACCGTTTGAAAATGAAAAAGACGTTTGTATGGGATTTCGCGACTCCGGGAGACCCATAGGGTCAAATTCATAATTTTTGAGATGTCCAATATTTGTAGTCTTTCAATGATTTTGATATAAGTACCTAACCTACGTTTTTCTTACAAATCCATTCTTATCCATTTACACAAGGTGTTCCGTTACAGCAACTCGATCGAATGTTATGTTATCCACATAACAACGTTACGGAGCCTTACACTATTGTTCAAGGCGAAATGGGGCAAAAACTTCTCACTGCACTGCTTCGGTCGAGGTGATCGTAATAACATGAATAACATCACCTTGGTTAGATTGTTAGTTGTGTTCAACTGTTCGCTTTTTGCGCTCAAACAGCCGATAATTCACATTGAGATAACTATCGAGCTCATGGGAATCAATGATGTTGGTGTTGTCATCGGTATCGTCTGTAATATTGGTAAAATATTCGTTTTAGTGGTTGGCTCACACATACTCTAACATTTGTAATGAAAATGTTTTCAGTACCATTTATAAAAACAGAAAAAGCGGAAAATATACAGGACCTATGCATGAATGACATAGTTGGATTTTGTTAAAATATGACTAGGTACATCTGCCCGTTGTTTTTGCAACTGTCTCTACCATCACTGATTCTGCATCTATCTCATTTACGTCTGGCCTGTGATCAGGTAGTGGTGATATTCCATCCATTCCTATCTCATCAACTTTAAAAACAGTCAGTGCAATGAAAAACGGTCTACATAAGACTCGTAGTGTGACAAACATTTTTTTCTAGTAAGTGTACCAGACCAGATTTGGCATTATATGGTAGGGATAGGAAATAAAAAGTTAAGTTTAGGTTCAGAATAATTCAACGAAACCAACATTCACAGCGAATTTAGCATTACAAAACAATCTCCATAACTAGGTACTCTATGCATAGCTAGCTATCTATTCTTATAAGTTTATGGTTTATGTCTGCCTGAATCCTGAATAACCTTTTTACACCTCTGAGGAGTTTCAGTGAGGTAGATTTACACAATAAGAAGAAGCAAGAGGTTGACTACTGGACAGAACATGCCCACGGTAAAACTCATTCAGCCGCGGGTAAAACTACAGGGCGGGAAGCTAGTGACCCTATAAACCAGGTTGCGCTTGCGTCTGCCGCGGCAATGCGGCGGCGCCATTGTATCTGTCCATCAAGATGTTATCAGGCGCAGCTTTGCGGCAAGCGGGAATTATGGATATCGGGATATTGGCAATAACAGAGCCTCGCGTTTCCCACGTTTGGTTACACTGTGGAAAAGGCTGGCTGAAGAGATTATAGCTATCAGGCGTGTTAGTGTTAGAAGAAGGGTCTGTATTGGAAGATCTAAGTATAGCCTTTTATTTAGGTAAGTAAGTACGAATTATGTAAGGTTTACTTACGGGAAACGTCTTGATTTTGGAAAAAAACAAATAAAAAGCGATCAATAAAACGAAGAATGAAGATTTTGTACCAGAAATCTATCAAAATTCATGATATCAATTTAAGCTGTAAACAAAAAATCTTTTGTTAATGTAATGTTTACCACACTCAAAATAATTGATTTCATTTCACAACCACTCAAAACGAACAAAAAAGCTTGATCGACATTACAAAATCGCAAAAGAAGACCCGTCTAACTGCGCTGCGCACGCGGCGATCAGCTATCTTGTGCAATATGGCGCCAGGCGGCGACCCTCAATCATTGGCTTAGAAAAAACAATACAGAATACCGAAGCCAGGAGTGACGGTTCCGTAAGCTAAATAAATACCTAGAAGAACGAAAATCATGTTTAGAATTTCTAGTTCAGCGATGTTTTTAAGGCCGATATAGGTCTAAAACAAAATTAAATGGATCCTAAAAAAAAGGTTTGAGAGATGGACTTGTTGACAAAATAATATGTAGTTTGAAATTTTAGCTTGCAAAATTTGATAAACCAAAATGCTAGTTGAAGATGCTGTGCGTAAAATTCAAGCCATGACCATAAAGAATAACTTAAGTATTGCCCCAAAACAAAATGCCATATAAAATCGGATTTTGATTATTGTGTCCCCTTTAAGTAGAATACCTAATACAAAAATCATCTTTGTTTAAAACCACCACCTCTCCAGATTCCAAGCTGTTCGATCCGAACCCCATAAATGAACACTAAAATCTGGCATTATTTGAAGCAATTCATTATGAAGTGCGCTTGAGATAAGCCGCACGGCGGGATTTATTTATTGTTCGTCGTGGCTAGCCACCCCCGATGCCGAGATATCGGTGTTTAGATGCCGTCTGTTTATTCCACTATCTATCTTTCGCATTCCAACAAACCAATTTTCTTTTGTAGTGGTTTTGTTTTAGTTGCTAGTTGTAAATCTTTCCTTGTGGTATAAATTATAATAGTACTAGTTTTGCCATTCACCATTTTTACTGGGTTTTCCTTCTACGCCATTTCTCTTGCTTTATCTGCAGTTTTAGGGAGTTTTATTTTTATTTGCAAATTAAAATTTATTTTACTATTGCCTACCATTATTATTTTCATTTAGCCACCCGCGATACCAAGATATCAGTGTTTAGATGCCATCTATCTTTCGCATTCCAACAAACCATTTTGGTTTTGTTTTAGTTTAAGAGCTTGGAGTTGCCAGTCGGAAATATTTCTTGCTTTGCGGCAGAAGCAAGGTCCGAAGATGTCATTGAAACTTTGTATCTACCACTTTCCTTAATCCTGTGCCATGTTTATGTGGCATTAAAGATTTGATTACGATATCTTCAAAATCCCTGTAGAATGTCACCATCGCAACACAACTAGTCAACTGCCCTACATAATAGAATCAGTGCAATAGCTGTGTTCTTGACCTTATAACCTGTCAGTAATGTGATACGCAGTGATCCATCGCGCCGTCAGCAAGTTTGTAATGCTGCTGTACCGTGCTCGACAGGGCTTCATCTATACTATATCATTTAAGTATACTGTCTGATCTATAGGTACTATTATTATAATAGAGGAAAGATTTGTGTAATTTATGCTATGTAACCTGTAGGGTACTACATTCTGCTTTCCCCATCTTATAAGATCCGTGTCCTTGAGCAGCCAGGTGTAAATAACAACCAGAATTACCTGCAATGTACGAACTTCACTTATAAGTCTTACCAACACGTGCGAGGATATTTTTTTCTCGCACGAAATTCGCCTTCTTTACGATCCGGTTCTTGACAACTTTCTACTGGAACTTGCGTGCACCGATGTACCCTTAAAAGTGCTAATGGATTGAAGATAAGAAAAGAAGGTTGCAATAAAAAGCCTAGAAAAGGAAGCCTATAATATCGCTACAACTTTCGTTCTAAGTATAATTTCAAAAATAGCAACAAAAAAAGATTTGCTTTATTTTAAAGCATCTTCTAAACAAAAGTTACAAGTAAGGATAGGAAAAGGGTATGACAAACTTAAACCATCGAACAATTTTGATAAATGACACTTGAAGCCCACCAACAATGCAACGATGGCAGCGGACAATAACGCAACCTAAACTTTCGAAACTATTTTAAACAGACTAAATATAAAAAGGGGAGATAATGAAACGTGTCGGCCGAAATCGTGCCTTTCTTTCAATGCGGCACCGCCAAAAGATCATCAAGATAAAATCTTATCGGCGATTATCATCGAATTATGGACGATATCGGAACACGGAACCAGTTTCCGAAACAGATCGAAATTCTCAAGTCTCTTAAAATTCATCTAAATGCGTAGACGGTCAATGTCAGATATCAAATTTTAGAGTCTGGTTCTAGACGTGTGTCTATTTATACTGGATTTAACAAAAGCTGGCGGCTTATTATACTTATTAGTATACAAATTATTGTAGCCGCTTTTTTCTTTTCGGCGCTGAATTGCACAGCTGTTTGGTAACAGTTATCTTAGTTACAGGTAGAAACGGCAAATCTGTTATGGTTAACGTATTTTTATCATCAAACAATTCAATGAATGAATGAATTCTTTATTTGCTTTAAATGTGGTTCGAATATACATAGATGTAACAAATCATATAAATGTCAGTACCTATCACACATTTAACCAAATTATTTGGCATGCAAACATAGAGTCGTAAGACCATGTCAAAGTACATATACATCAAATATTTTAGATATATGAACGAAACAAATAGTCAAATTAAGATGTCAATACAATATAAAAAAGAAAAAAAACCACTCAAAGTACTCAAACCAACCTTAAAATTGCGAAAATCAGTAGCAGCTAGCAGGCGAAACCGTCTATGTAATAGCTACTTGACTGAAGTCAACGACCGCGCAAATAGCATCACAATCGTAAAATAAAATTAATTTGACAAATAATCATTTAAATATTTATAAGATTTAGATATCCTAATTTATATTAATCTAGACTAGCGATAGAGTTGTAAGAAATACCTTTCAAACATAAATACACATTTCTGGATCAAATTTAGGTATCAGACATATCAAACTTAGGTGTCCTGTGTCACAATTTAATAACATTATTTCAGTAAATTATCAATGACAGCATACTTATATAAATTTGAACGTGAACTTCTGGTTTATTTTTAAATTTAAGGCTAGTCATTAAAGTAAAGGTATAAATTGGTCACCCATAATAAACGTCCCACAGAAAGATCCATCCCGTTATAGGTACCTACATCAAAAATTACGCCTGAAATTATCATTACAAAAAAAAAAAACATTTTTGTTTGGGGTCGGCTCTCTTAATCATCTTTCTCCAGAGATATTGTTCGGCATCGGTCACCGAAGGTTCTAGGTTGTAATTTTCCAGGACTTTTTTGACAATGACAACCACCATCCATGTCCTATTCTGCCACGGCTTTTTTGCACTTTTCTGTTCGAAATATGTTAGAGGGTCTTTCAATTTTTCGAATTTCTCTTGTTCACTGTTGTTTTTGTCTACAACTTCATTGGCAAGACATGTGCACGTGCAGTCACCAACACACTAAAAAACTCGTGACCGTATGTCACGGTGGATTTTCGTGCGGTGTCATGTGACATGCGCGCGCGCTTGCGTGCAGCATGGCGGCGGCAATATTGGCGGGTTTCGAGCTTTTGCCATCAAGGATTTTGAATGGGATTTCGGATATTTTTAAGGTCTGTGTTCTAGAAAATTGTTCGCAGAAAGGTTTTTAAGCTTAAATACAGATATTAGAGAAATAGTCAGTCAGTAATAAAGTAAAGCAGCCAAAAAAGATAAACAACACTTTGCAAGCTAACTAATAAAAAATAAGCTAAAAGGATTGCCCACGAGCACGGTTACCACTTTATCCCCTTCGCGCACCCTCACGACTTCATTCCACTTGTAAGATTACGCACTAAACGCATTTGTTTCAAAGATACACAAGACTCACTATAAATTGCACTAGATACCTACAAGCTTCTCCGTTTTATTTGTAATTGTGCAAACAAATTGCAGTCTAGCAACGTATTTATAAAGGGTGTAAAAGTTATATTTTATTTATTAATCGTGACATTCATTACTGATTATGTATGTGAAAACAAGAGTCATGAATGAGTCAAATATCAGTCAAATAAATATACATGTCAAATACCTATTTGGGCATTGATTTGACATTTTCATAGAATGCAATTCCTTGTCAAATATTATTTGATTTCGTATTTTATCGAAATAATGTAAAGCGATCTCAAGATTGAGAGCAATATTAGTATGAATATGACAGACCGTTTTGTGCTGAAATAGCATTTCTGATACAAACTCAAACTCGCTGTCAGCCTCAAGAGCTGATTAATTATTAATACGGGTCAATGAGTACTTACTTACTAAGTATTATTATCGTTGGTAGAGTCTTATTGCTCTGCTCTACACCCCGTATAAGTTATCATTGCTAGAAATGATTGCAGTCATTGCGTATATTTATGGCTTGTAATAGGAAAATGTCTAATTACTTATTTTTAGACACCATTTGTAGGGCAAAGGCAATTATGTAGCGCGGTGTATCGACAGGCAACTTATTAAAATGGTTGATAGGTTTTGCCTAAAGGCCACCAATTATTTAATATTGATTAGACTCTATAAATACTTGTGTAATTATAATATTGAAGTAATGATATACTTTCGGATTTAAGAGTTTAACAAATTATACTTAAGTACCTCCTCAATTATTATGTTCCCGAATAATTTAATAAGCTCTAAGTACATGTTAAACACAAATTAAAATTTAAAATAAATACTGATTATCATAAGAGAAATCTCAAAGATCACAGAATGAAGTATAAATCACAAACATCTAAAATTATTTGTACTACTTAGCAGTTTGTTGGGGAGATCAATATTTAATCCTAATTACTTACCTAAATAATGGGCCGCAGTTTTTAAGTGAAGAAGGCTCGTTGGTAGGTACTTACCTGAAAATAACAAATATAATAAATTACTTAATTAGGTAATATTAATAATGTGTATATCTATAAAAAGTAAATATTACTCTTTAACATCGTAAAATAAATATTGACGAAATAAAAAAGAGCTTAAAAAATCCATAATAGTGGACATAGCGATAAAAGTTTAAATTGATCTGGAAATCGAAAAGAGTCGAGTTGAAGTGAATGAAATCTGAATACCTGTGATGTGAAAGAGGCGTGGTTTTTATCTATGCCAAAAGGATTGCTATGTGAATGTGACATACAGGAATTCATCAGATCATTCGGGTCAAATGGGTTAAATATTATAAGATTCAGCCTCGTCCTTAATACTAACTGGCTGGGTACTACAAGATACTATCTTTTAAAGGTGTGGTTGTTTTATGATCAACCTGTTACAATCTCCGGAGGTATGAGTCATGTTTATTGGTAGAAAAAAAAACGTTTGGGAACCGTTTTGGGCGTGTAAAAGTAATAGCAAAGTGCCGTTGGTAGACATGATTATATTATACAGGTTTTAGACATGCTTCGATAGTCAATACAATTATAATAATATTCATAATTAATCGAGTGTGCTCGAATCATGAGTGTTCAACAAAATTTGAATATGATTGACTGTCAAGTCACAGATAGGATAACATATTCGGTGGCGGCCCAAGTCTCACATGACATGAGTAGAGCAAATTAGGGAGATCGATGGATATCGTTACTATTAGAGTCTGTGCAAAAAGAGAACAGTCCTAGAATTTGAGGGCGCACATTTGTATATTTAACCCTCGGTTTGTCGCGTGGGGTTTATGCCTAGTACTTCAACCTTAACCTTCTACATTAAATTTTGGGGGTGTACGGTTAGAGACCTAGGCATAAACCCCACGCAGCCAAAATTCCAGGACGGTTCTCTTTTCGCACAGACTCTAATCTGGTTAATCCTTAAACCTATTAGAGAAGCCGCTTGACCCTTAGTGCCTAATTAAAAAACTTAATTATAACTGATTTAATCAGGGACAAATTATACCTATAAATGAAGTTTTATTTCTAATCAAATATATTTGACATAATTATTATGTTGGATCATCAAGCTCGCGAACTAGGTAAAAATGTGTCAAATAAGTACCTATGTAATATACGTTAAGTATGTAATATATATATATATATATAGATGTGTGTTAGGTAAATGATTACTATATTTTTACTGAAAAACAATAAAAAGCAAGAAAAATAAAAGCAACCTACAACGGCATATAGATAAACTATTGACATTTCATCTAACTAAATAGTCACTGCTGCACTTTCTGCTGCTACATAATGAGGACATGAAAAGTACCAGAGTCTAAACGAAACTGTGACTAGACAAAACAGCCTAGACTCCGTTACTGGTGCCGATTCGGTTGTAGACACAACTTAACTTATTTTAGTTTGGTCTTGTCACTTTCTAAAGGATAAAAAAGATACAGCTTACTTCACAACAGCTGAATAAAATCCTGTCAAAGTGGTGTAGTATAGTGCATTAAATAAGTCGACGCCATCTCTAGCTCGTGCGGTGCTGTCTCTTTGTTTATTCCACTATTCTTAGAAAACGACAGGACCAAACTAAAATATGTATGTCTACTTGTGTCTACAACCGAATCGGCACGATTGTAGACATTACAAAACAAAAGCTTAAACATCTATAGTTTACATGCCATATTGTCAGTTCTGTAGTTTCTCACATAGTTCATCAATCATCTAAGCTGCTTAGAAACGCCAAGTCTCAAATGAAGTCAGCTCCGGCCCGTGATGTAGTCCTGATAGATTATTAGGTGTGAAAGGGTTTCAAGCAAATGAGTTTTGCTCGAAAATAAATAGCATGGGTAGTATTGGGTAGATTGTGACGTAGAGGAATAGTTGATTTATTCGGCTCGTGGGTAAGGTAAGGATTATGTCGGCAACGGATATGGAATAATTGTAAGGACGCGTTCAGACGACACGCAACATTTTACACATATTTTGCGATAAACACTTTAAGTTGTTTGTTTTCGAATCGACACGAATAAATAATCTTCCATGCTGGACTAGGTTCTTCCATGCTGGACTGGGAGCGATAGAAAAACATAGAATTGTGCCAGCTGCATCTCCTCCCGGGCATGCTGTAAAAACCAGCTAAGGGATTAGGGTTTAAGTGTATCGCAATTTATAGGCGATGGGATGACAACCTGTCACTATAGCAATATACATAATCATCTGGAATAACCCTCAAAACTTGTCAGACGTGGCGGAACGACATTTGTAGAGGTCGTTTTTGCTCTGCCTACCCCACTTGGGATAAAGGTGTGATTTGTGTATGTATGTATGTGTACCAATAAATACAGTAGGTACATGTTTTTAATGTTCAAATTTTAGATCAGATTAAATAGCACGTTTGTGTAGAAGTCTTCTCGTAGCTACGCAAATTGGATCAAAGTTTTCTTCAAAATGCACACCAACTTGGCTGGTACTATTGGTACACTGGTCCGCGGAAACGTAACGGTTCCTTGTAAGTGTGCCGATAGTTTTCTCGCGAATTTCCATCGCCAGCTCTCAGACTATAGTGGAGCTAGACAAAACAGAGTTTCTCAAAGTTTTAATTAATATTTTAATTAATACTCTTTTTACCCAATAACGGCAGGATATTATACTTGACGAGTGACGATATCTATGATCTGCAGTCGTAGTTTTTGTAGCGCCATTGCAATCTCAAGATTCTCATGTTTGCATTGAGCAAGCATGACATTAGGATAAAAAGTACAAACAAAAAAATACTTCTTTTATGCTTCTTTTTTATTTATTTTTAAATTCCTTTCAAAGCTCATAATCATAATAGTTACGATTTCTTGCGTAAAAATTTAACTATCTAAATAAATACAAACATTTCAGTTTAACTCTTCTGTAAAACTACTAAAGGTTTGACAACCACTGATCGTAGTCCATTACATAGTACCTATATACTAGTCCGTCGCTGTTGTATAGTCCGTCTGTAGAGTACCTTTATTGATATTACACCTCCCGTTATTGTGTGAGAGGGCTCGGGGTGAGAAAATAAGTGCTGTGATTTAAATAAATGTTGATGGCCCCTTTCTGGGAAGCTAGTGAACTGTTTTATACAAGACTTGCTTGATTTCCATGCTGGACTGGAAGCGATAAAACATAGAATGTTCCAGCTGCCCTTCTGCATCATGGACATGTTGTAGAAGTCAGCAAAAGGGATTCGAGGGTTACAGTGTGCTGTAATTTAAACGATGGGTGACGATGGGCTGATAACCTGTCACTACAGCGATACACATTACAATCTAAAATTGCCCTTAAATTTTTGTCAGACATGGCGAAGGCGCCTTTTATGAGGCGTTTTACGCTCTGCCTACCCCGTTAGAGATAAAGGCGTGACTTTATGTATGTATGTTTTTATGTATGTTGCTAGATTTTGTATTATGTTGAGACTTCGTTGTTGTTTATAAATGGGGCATGTAAGTTCTTGAGGATCGACCACGCTTTGGGAATCGCAAAGCTTCTACGATCTGATAATGGTCATGGAAAGCTGATGGATGCAGGTGCTCTTAGAGCTTCCAACGGGCTATATGTAATTTTAATGTATCAAAAATGCTTGATCTAGCACCACTCGCATACAGTGCGCAGCGTCCTGCTACCATCTTCACCAGAATCTTTCAGCTTACAATATTCGCAGCAAACCTGTCAGTTATTTAGCAACTCAGCAATTAAATACTATTTGTGGAAAAATATCACATTTTGCCGCTGAAGTTCATCAAAAAAGTACTCGCAGACAAGGTGCTAAAAGTTGTAGGGTAAACACAACACAAACGTAACGAATCTAAAAACCGTTTCCAAACGGAACAGATGGTCCGATTACGAGTAAAAAAATGTATTTCACACAACAACAAAGAAACGATGAGAACTTCCTATACATTTCGCAAATAGTACCTATGTTGCGGATAGTCAAGAGTAGAAATAAATGTACTATAGAGAATCGGTAAACTCCTCTTTCCTATTGTTTCACTTGACAGTTGAAAATAGAGTGATTGGGTGAACGGCGCAGAAATGTATGTGTGAATGAAGAAACTAAGCAGCAAATAAAACAATTGCTGGTGTTTAGTATACGTTGATGGTTTCGTTAAATGTAGAAGTGGGACCTTATCTGGGATTTGAACCTTCGATCTCGGCTACTAGAAACACAACAGCCCTACAAACCAACGGAATAAAGATTTTCTCTGTGGCAACCCAGTGTAAAAACACGCTTACATCTTATAAAGAGTACGTAAGCATTATACTCTGTTCTGTGTATTATACTACTATTCCTTTACAACAAGTAATAAAACATGGAAATAGATCGATAAACTGGTGTTTAACGTAAGAAAGGACAAAAGTACGTATGGGAACGTCAATAAATCAATACAAAATGAGCGGTGTTGTGAGTAACAAGTCCCGAGGCTGGAGGTGCGCAGGAGTGCGGAAGATATGGGTCAGTTCACACCGAGAAGCGACGCAGCGCGAAGCTGCTTAAAGGTGCATCTCGTTGCACCACGAAGTGACAGGCTGCACCTTGCGGCGCAGCACCGCCGCTGCTAGGAATTTACGAGTTCTGTCAATGAAATGTATTTTTTTTTGCATAGTAAATAAAGTTCTATATTGTATCACGCTCTTGAAAAGTGCTCGTCGCATCGCTTCCCGGTGTGAAGTGACCCAGGAATACGCAAGTTCAAGATCGCTTCCTAGACGTAGACGGCGCGTGACGGATTGTGCTGGAAGTGACAAGTTTTATAGTTCAACGTTTACTTTGCCTGCATTTTTTCGGTCAAAATATATTACCATCTGTGGAATAGCTCCAGATCAATCATGTAGACCGTATTTCAAGGAGTTACGTATACTACCTCTTCCCTGTCTGTACATCCTGGATATCGCAACTTTCGTCAAACAGCACCCACAATTCTTCACACAGTCGAGGGATGTGGTTCCTCGTCAGAATATGCGATATGCTGATAGGCTCGTCCTCGATGCCTTCCCTAAAAGCAAACGTTTACAAAAAAACTGTTATAATATGTGTGTGCATATATATAACAAAATACCGAAAAATATTAGAGACCGACCGTCAAAGCAGTTCAAATGGGTGTTGCGTAACTGGTTGGCAGAACAGAGCTTTTACTCGATTACAGAGTTCGATAACTTCAAAAGTAATTAACAAGTAAAATAAATACTTACTGGGAATAGTACATTTCACTCTGTCTCGACAGGCTTAGCCCGGGAAAAAAAAGGCAGCACTGTTTAGGTTAACTTAATGAGTTCACTCAAAAACGTGCGGAACGGCAACTATGGGGTTGCCAGTTTTGTAAATAGCATCCGACTATATTTTCTTTTCTTTTTTTTCCTTGGCCTACTAACAGGCAAAGTTCGACATAATTATACTGCCTTTGTTAATTAAAATTGTATTTTATTATTAAATGGACATTTGTAGCAATAGCAATTAATATGACATTCACTTATGTAGTTATGTATAATTTAAGACAATGTAGAATTTTTGCATGCTATTGTAAATAGTTGAACAAGTGAATCCAAATAATTGAACTTATAACATCTGTTTTATATCCATCATTGTACCTTGTTTAAAAGCGAATAAATGATTATTATTATTATTATTATTATTATTATCAAAGTGGTTTTTACCAGCTCCTTCATCCTCGATGTGGATATGGTTAAGGTTAATAAAAATTACAATCAAGTGAAAGAAGAAGGTAAAAATATCAAAGACGTCAACTCGTAAAATTAAAGAAAGTTATCTTATATGTACTTTTTGTAAAATGTTAAAATGTTTCCTTATATATTCTTATGCCCACTACACAACACATCCCACTACCGGACAAACAATTCATACAATCAGGCAATAATTCAAAAACCATGAATAACCATAAATGTAAATAATTTGTACAAACATACGCAATTTGCAAACAATCAGTTAATCGAGTTCATTGAACTATTGCACCAGACGTGTTAACTTATAACACCCACACTGCCGATACATTTTAAATAAACAACCTTAGTATGAAATCTAATCTGCTATACTGCCACCACGCTTATAATGAAAGTGGCGAAAAAAGGAACTAACGACGACGAAGACGACTGAAAAAAAAAAACACTCCTAAAACTTTCCTACTTTTAAATAATTTGGTTTTTTAATTTTGGTAACAGCAAAAATAACAATAACATTAAATAATAGAAAATATAAAGTAAATAGTTAATGATTGATTAGAATGATACCATGCTGAATCTTTTCGATTGATGCGTCGAACGTACCTAAATCTGTACATACAATCAGTCATAAATCAAATTCAAGACACATCTAGTGAAATTTATACCTTTGTAACTGCAGACACTACAACAATACACATTGTCAGGTTTTTTATGCTGTTTACCGTAGATTTATGCTCTGAGATTTACAACCTGACAAGCTTCAAGTGCTGCAATATTCTCAGTGATAAGAGACTAAAGGGACCTTTTATGCACTGTGACTGTCACTCGCATGTCCTTTCCGTTTTATGCGCGCATAATGTTATGTGACGTCTATTTGGCATAAATGCTTTATGTTTGTGTACCCCGTATACATATCCATCTGAAATAACCCTCAAGACTTGCCAGATGTCGCGGCACGACCTATGTTTAGTTAGATCGTTGACGCTGTACCTACTCTATTAGTGATAAAAAGTGATTATAAGTACGTGTGTATGTATGATTATATGTGTGTTTTCTTTCCACTTACAAAGGCTACCTGTCGGGCCCATGCAGAAATGTCAAATAAAGTGTATGAGAGGGAAAATAACTACTTATTAAAATTTTAAATGGTCGGGAATATCACCTTACAATACATTGATAATGAGTCGAAAACTTTCGCTGGAAGAACGAGCTTCATACGCTGGTGCAAGCCACAAGTTGCTGACGGACTACAGCCGCAGGCCACCTCCATGCCACGATTAAGTGGCAGTTTAAAAAAAAAAAGTTATTACTTAATAGCTTAATACGCAAACTATTTGTCCGCCATCTTACCTGATGGAAGGTGACGATGCAGACGAAGATGGATGCCTGGTCACTTTTGCCTTAAAAAGGCCCAGATTATAACGTTCCAGAAACAGATGCGCAGGCAAAGAGTTCCACTCCTTTGCCATTTGGTAAACTTGCTTTTGCATTTCAAGTCGATCTAGCTAGATGATCATAGCCATATATGTCATTCTTTTGAGGAAGTAAAACTTCCTTCCTTACCAGTAGTGCTGTGTTTCGGTTAAAAGAGTGCAATGTTTTCCGGCAGGAAAAGCAGCAGTCATTGCTTTTACGTAAAGTTATGCGCTGTCCAAACACAACCTAAATCGATGTAGTAGTAGGAGTAACCGAATCTTAAACCCCATCTTTTGTACCTACCAAAATGTATAAAATTACTTTTTCACGATATATCTCCACAGTCTTGTAAAAAGCCGGTACCTACCTATACACTGACAAAACCTTTCGCTGGCGCACCCGGCGTTTATCAATTCGTTTGGAGTTGAGATACGATACACTGGCCTGGTGTGCCATAGCCCCCGGCTGCTTTCTCGGCAAGTGGTATTGTTTCGGCATTCCAACACTCAGTTGAACAGCCAATTCTATTGGACGCTGATTTGGTTTGATTTGTGTGTCGATCGTGCCCGTAATCTGGTGAAGATCATCATCAGTTGGGAAAGTATAGCACGCTTTGTTCGTGAACTTTCTTCCTGTTTCAAAGAAGTTTATTTTGTTATGAAAGACAGGCCAATGAATCGACGGGTCACCTGGTGGGCCAAGTACGAATTGGCCGACATCACACACAACACAGTCTTTGAATTTCTTCGAAGGTGTGTGCAGGTTTCCTCACGTCACGGTGTTTTCCTTCACCGTAAAAGCGTCGAATAAACGTACCTACTATATAAAATTCGGAAACCGATATGAACCGCGAGCACAGGAGGCATCGGAGAGTTTCGACGAATATTGTAAATATCACTAGAAAAAAAAAATATCTTTTATGTACAATAACTGCGTGAATTGCAGCAAGATTCCTGACGACTCATAACCATTTATGTCCAGCTGTCTGCTTGTTGTTAGACTGCAGTAACAAGTGTTACTGCCAACGGTGTCGTACAGTGCGATACAAATAAAACCTGAACACATGTTCAGATGGGCAAAAACAAACAGATTTCCTTCCGAAAACCTATGGAGCTTCTGAAGTGGCTTGGTCATATTTGGCAGGGAATAGTGCCATTTCCAAAGCCACATTTTTCAATCTGCTTGGCTCCATGATTAGTTCATAATGTTTGGTTTTAATACTTAATGTTCTAAGTTTTTCTAAGCGTGCGTTATCTTAGGTCGTCTCGTTTTTGGACCCTATTAGACGCATTCTGATAAGTGTGACGCGCAAAGGATTTATTATAGAGTAGCCGTAGTATTGAGGCGCTTTTTAACTTTAAAAGGAAAAATTTTAAACGTATATTTTGCTCTGTCTCCGATTGTACATGGCCTGACACATCGCTGCAGGCGCCGAAGGTCGCAGCCAGCGAAAGTTAGTCGTAATTGTGGCACCACCGGTCAAGTGCAAGGAAAGTATGGAGCTTTTCGAGACTGCTTTTCGGCGACCAGATCCGGACAGCCTTTATATGGCAGGGATCGGTTGCAACTTACAGAACTGGGAAGAAGGTAAATGTTTTTATGCGTGAACGTATACTACGTACGTGGCCGGATTGGGAAATCCGTTCGTCGCTGTCATTGTTTGTTTGGAAACATGCATCCTACGAGTAGGTGCGTCTTACAAATTATAAAAGGATGGGGCTTCTTCGTAGTTAGATAATGCTATCTAATACATATATATAACTAAATCTTAACCAAAATTGTTGCCGCCCCTATCTGTTCTCTCTCAAAGTAGACAATGACAGGTGAATTTTAGTCAAGATTTTGTGATATTGTACGCATCAGAATCGATATCAATACTATAGCACCTGGAGCAGATCATAAAGCAATAAGTAACTTGATCTGCTGGGCGTGACTGTTTGAAGTTTGTGTCTGGGTAAAGCACTTAACATAAAACTGATTATTTAATTTGTGACCGGTAAGAATCTGAACTAATAAAGGGTCTATAAATTACATAGAACGGCGTAATCGGAGTAGGCCGTGGGAAAATCAAACATCGATTAGATTTGACTAGAATCTATAGGTATAGGTACTCGTAGTATATCATCTTTCAATGGAATTTGACAAATTGAGCTCAACGTGTTTTCCAGCCAGAAAATCGCCTTTTCTTTAAGTACCCAAATTCAATTGAATTTACCAACTAATTTTCTTTGCTTTTTTTTGATCCTGTCATTTACAATTTGTTTAGAAATTTCAAATCACACCACGACTCCATAAAAGATTTTTTATTTGATAGAATTATAATAAGTTCCATAGTTAGTTCGTCGTAGCGCCGTCCTTATATATTTATATGACAGATATGGTTTTATTTTAGTTAAATCATGTTTCCGTCGAATCAGGGCCATTACCATTTAGCCAATTACGATGGCTCCTAAACATCTTCATAAACTTTATCTCCAAGGAAGATAAACATTTAGTGTTTATAATCGACACCAGTAGTAACTTAACTAACTTTACGTGTTTCAGTTTAATTCAACTGCATCAGCTCTCTTTGTTCCCCATCCAATTAACCGGATTAGCGCGCGCTTTAATTGTTATAATTCAATTTAATTGGTGCAATTGGACTGAAGATAAACAGGGGACGATTTGAGGCCTAATTTATATAGGGATTGAATAGCGAATTGTGTTTGCGTGGGAAAGGGCATCATAATAACAAGTGTGTAACTAGGTATAAGATGCATCAACTTATAAGAATAACACCACATTTAGTATGGGAAATGAATGTGTTGGGAAATTTGGGAATAGGTAGTTGTTCAGTTTGATAGGCAGATTCACATTCTTCAGGGTGTATATATTACCCTTTCTGTTACTCGTTGTATATTTGTAGTCTTCATCTTCTTCATCGGTAACTGATAAACTTGACCACAATCAAACTTAGTTAATCGGGCTGTTTTTATTTAAACGTAGCAAACATCAAATTTTAATTTAAGGGGAATAGCCAGCAAATGTTTTTTTTAATATCATGTTGCGTTAGGCTCTATGCATAAAATATTAAATACCTACTTTTACTTTAGTTGGTTCGGTCAAGCCAATCACTTTCGTTGATACTGGCTAGCTGGCTACAATGGGCGAGACGCCTGTTGTTTTTATTTGCTGCTATAACTACACACTTTCTCTGCCGATAGGTGGTTACATTATTCTAAACATACAGACGAAAATATTTGAGCAGAGGGGCAGTACATCAATTATGGTAGAGGCAGAAAGCCTCAGGGTGGCGGGTGGGCACTGGGCACTTATGAAATTGTCTGAAAGCTAGTCTGTTATTTAGAGCTGTTCATGTACTATTTCGTAACTAAGAAATAAAATAAGTTCCTCAATGGATGTAAAGCAATATCAAAAATAAGCGCCACCCTAGGACCTGGATGTCTGAATAGCGGCGGATGCCACTGAAATCACTCGAATCAAATTGTGCATACGCATTCGCACGGCAAAGAGTATGAAAATCTCATTACGTGTGCATTGGATTTTGAATGATTATAATAAACACGGGACACTATATTCCGTATTACATGCTACTCTCCTAATATCCAGCGCGCCGTGCAAGCGCATGTCAATTTTTCAAGCGATCCAGCGAAAGTACCGCGTCATAACGAACCATATTCTGTGCTTAGAGCTTTCTGAATTCATGCGGCCATCTTTATTTTTCTATAAATGTCATAGAAATATCAGTATACTACTATTTCTATGATAAATGTACGAAAATTTAGTACAGAAGCTGACTCCTGTCTCGCGTACCGTCGTATGTCCCCTAAGTTTCGCTGCAGTAGAGTATTTAAGAGTATTTAAAAAATAAAATCCACGTGATTTTATTCAGTCCAGATCATGGTCATTTGGTTGCCAAGAAGCTTCATCAAGTTTGTGTACTTCAACCTTTGTTCCATGGGGTCAGTTTTATAGGTGGGTTCGCACGCAAAAGTTTGGTCAGCTACTTATAATTTTTTACTTCCTTACAAGCGTCATAAATAACATACGGCATTCTCTCGTAACTATCTATAAGAAACACAATCTCCATTATGTATTATATATTTTCTGCATAACGACAGCCTATGCTGTCCATGTCCATATTGCACAATTTGTTACAGTTACATAAAGTCCAGTCCAATTTCTCTTCGCATTTGACATTTGAACTTATTTGTGCTTTGTGCATCTTTTGTCAAGTCGTTACGTTAGAGTCAATTCACACCGGGAAGAGACGCGACGAGAAGCGGCGCGCACTTTTCATGACCTTGATAGAAAATATGCAAAAAGATAGACATTTCATTGACAGAATCCGAAAATTCCGCGCAGCGCTGCCGCGCGGTGCAGGCTGCTGACACTCGTGCGTGATATAAATGACATGTAATGCATCTTCAAGCAGATTCGCGCCGCGTCGAGTCGCGTTACACCGGGGTGTGAACTGACCCTTACTCTATGACAGCACTGTACGTAACAGCCTTTTAAGTATCTTTGATTAAACGGTTTTTTATGGGACCTTGATAGGTAGCAAAATGACTGGAATAAGCGAGACGAATTCTATTAATACTAATGTGAATAGGAAAGTACCATAACGCAATTCCTATGTAAGAATTGCCCTTTGCTAAGCGGTCTTTAATCTCTTCCTCGTAAATGTTGAAACAGTTTAAGTTAAGAGCTTTTCCGCTTACAAGTACTATCCGTTCGTTAGGTTTTCCTGTTACAAAAATATAGGTCGTCGTTTCCTTTACAATGCTGTTTTTCGAAGGGTTTGCTCTCAGGTATGGAGTTATATTAGTTAAGTCGCGTATTTTGCAACCACGAATTGCTAGCATTAATTCTAAATAGGTTGAGTGAGATAATCGCAAGTGCTTAAAAAGTTAACCTCAATTAAAACGCGATTATAATCACTTTTGTTTAAACTCTGTGGAATTGGCTACTTTCCAACTAGTCAAATCAGCAATTTTTTATGAAATGTCAAAAACGCTTTTTTGTATGAAAATAGTAAATTATGACGTCACATTTTAGTAAATATTGACTAATCAAATCAATAACTTATATACTTTTAATTCGATTATTAAAATCTAAATGTGCATTTTTTTTTAATGATGAATGAAATCCACAATATTTTTAGCCATTAGTTTTAAGTATAAACGTTTTGAATTTTTTAAGCTACCCAGTCAAGTACCCAATTGGTCCAATATGCTAACAAATACAACCATACAACCTTACCAAGTATACGACAGGTTCGTGAGGTAGTCCTGCCCTACATGCGTACCAAGGCAACGTCCACAGTTTTGAGAAAACTCTTTCTATTTTTCTACATATTTTTCAGAGGGACCATGTACGTTTCAGTTTGATACGTTCCTACAAATATGAAAGAAAGAAAATAATAAATTCGACTCGGGCCACGAACCTCGGGCAGGATTCGAACCTGCGCCTCTGGATTGCCGGTCCATTGCACTACCAACTATGCTACCGAGACTGTGACGGGAGTGACGAAATTAGTATAGTCTTTCTTTATGTACACGTCATAGCGAGTCGAATTCATTATTTTCTTTCTTTCATATTTATATAAAAATAGCATTGTGAGTGCTAAAATATCCTCAAAAACGTTCCTATACAATGTTGAAATTTAATCCGTCCCACAGACATCTTCAATAGGAATCCAAAAAAAGGTACAAAAGCATCGAAGCTGTTGGCATTAAATAAAAGAAATCAACGCTTTGACAACCGCCACCAGTTGCAGTTGCAGTTGCAGTTGCACTATACGCACGGCATCGAGCATTGCCAATTTATCCACCGACTAGTTGACAGATAAATCTAGCGATATCCCCAATTAGTGTGATCTGCACACAATGGCACGCAGGATAAAAGTGAGGACATTTTTACAGTAATTGGACTTTTTGATCTCGAGATATTTCTATTTTAAGCACAGGAGCGGGAGTCTGCTAGCGCGGGTTATTCTATACGCTTCGAAATACTACTTATACGCATTTAGTATTAAAATATAAGTAAAGTTACATACCCAATAATGTAAATTGTAAACTGGATAAGTAAATATACCTAAAGATTACTAAGGACGTAAGGGCGTTCCTAGATTATTAATAAAGTTAACCTATCTGTAATTAAAAAAAATATGGTGTTCGGTCTTAAGTTACCTAGTTACTTATATTTTATAATATGCTTTTTATAGCTTCATAAAATGGTCTACCCTTTTGTAGTTTAAATGTCACAGTCCCAAGCCCAACCGTTACCCACAGATCGTGCACTAATTAAGACTGCGCTTCTGTCGCAGCATCTCACTCCGTTTGTATCAAGTCATCGACATAAATCAACGAGACCACACTGAAGCTGTAACTGTAAACCTCCGCGTCCATAGATCTCATTGCAAATTTAATTAAAGAAGAGGACTTGGATCGCCAATTAGAGGTGGTTCTTCTAGAAATTACTTCTGATGATTTCGCCAGCAACTGTTTTTGTGAATCGCTTGTGATTGAATTGTTTTTATTAGAAATGGATTTTGCTCTTGACCCTAGACACAAAGTCAGGGATGACAGTGACAGAGTCGACGATAGAGCAAGCTCACCCAGAAGAAGCTCACCAATTGAACACAGCAAGCTGTTTGGCCAGGCGGCCCCTTGCAGAGCCTGCCACCGCTTTGTTGGGGTCGTTTAGCCGTGCCACCATTCATAAACAAGCCTGTGTTGCCGTTGCCCGAGGCGGACCACTAGGTGGTATATCCCATCCCACCTCAACAACGCAGTAAATCTCGACAAAATCAAAAAGTGCCATCACAACCAATGACCAATAGAACTACAGTACCTAGTAATATATTGCATCGTGAGGTTTCTATTTCCTCTGACGAAAATGCCCACAATTGCAGATATAGCCTAGATCCGCGGCCTATTTCGTGCGACGTAACTTTCCTATGATCAGATCAGTTTAGAGCACGATTTAGAAGTTGTTTGTCATTCGGAATTGGGCTTCGAGTAGGGCTGCAAATATTCTTGTAAATTCATAATTTACAACTGACATCGGTATGTAGTTTAATAATAGAGCGAACGAATATTATGAACTCCCGTAGGTATATATAGGCCCTTTTTGAAAATTCAAGCTCGATTCGCTCGTATAACGTAATTTACACATCTATGTTTTTTTTTTTCATGAAAAGTCCGAGCTCGCTTCGCTCACGTTACGTATTCTTACTTTTTACGTAAAAAGTCTAGCTCGCTTCTCTCGCGTTACGTATCCATGCGTTTGGGTGTTTATTTACGAGAAAAGTCGAACTTGCTCCCCTCTATGTGTAATTAAGCCAAAATTATTTTGATGGCACGTCTATATAGCCTCATTTAATTGTTCTTTAGAAAATATGGCACACCAATCCATAAAGCGAATGGAGCAGTAAATTGATTCTAGGCAGCCCTGCTCGGGGATAACATGATTGGGAAACAGTTTGTCATCGAGAACTAGCTTAGTCCAAGCGCTTCCCGCCCACGTTTTGAGAGAAACGCGTGAAAATGCCGAGATGGTCCACATTACCACAGAGTATATTATATTACTTTAGTACTTATACTCGAGAAGTGGAACGATATCCGGTGAACGATAGTGCAATAAATAATACTACCAATTTACGAGGACCATCGATACTTCAACGATTTCTAAACGGGGTGGTCGCGAAATGGTCTATATTTTCTTCTATTTTAAGGTTATACTCAAGATGGCACCACTATAATGGTGCCCATTATGAGATAGTATATTATTTTATTATAGCGTTGGAAATGCTCGCTTAAGTTTTAAGAGAGCTATTTAGATAAGAACATAAATTATTAAGTGTTGATGTTGATAGTGATTGTGATAGCAATTGAGTCAAAACTAATATAAGTAGGTACCTATTAGCGTATTGTTTTTTCCTACAGAATATAAATTTTCCCATGTATGTTGAGAAAAATATTTTACATAGACGCTACCGAAGTACCCACTTTACTACCAAAATGTATGCCACGAGTGTGTACTTGTAATGCCGCATGCCGGTCCTACATCCCGCGCGCGCAACGAACGACTCCAGACCGCAGTTTTCTATAAAATAAAACGCAAATAAGCATAATCTTGCACTCTCTGAGGTCAAGCGTGTACTGCCCCTTATTGTCTTCAAACGGCTGGGAATAGCCCCCTGCCCTTTAGGGAACAAAGTACCCTATAAACGGGCCTTAAGAACGGACCTACATTCTAAAATTGACACTTCGCGACTCACATCCTCGTTGTTGGAGCATTGTATGCAAGTTTGTAAGCGGACTTTGTGAGTACTAGGGCTGCTTGTTACTTGAGTCGTAGTAAATTATCGTGATAAGACATTAACCAAGAAATGTACAGTTTACCTACTGACACATAGCACTTTTCATAATTCCTTTAAAATACAGCTACAATTCGCATGTGAAACGTTTATTGGTTTTGTATGAGACTATGAGAACCTTTATTATTAACTTTCATTGTTATTATTACGGTTTGGCAATCATCTTGAAATAAAACAAAAACAATGACAAATCTAAGAATAAAATTATAAACAAAGCAACTAATTTAAAGAAGTCTTAATAAAAACAAAAGTGCCCCAGCACCCGATTCGTATTATTCTATAACACAAAATAAGCACTGAAACTACTTATTTTTCTTCTCAGTAGATTTTCCAGTCGAACGACCCGATGAACCCTGGTGTAAGAGTTTTTTTAACCGCCTAATAGTAGAGTTAATGGGCCTCTGACATGGTTCACGTAACAACCTCTGTCTAGACAGCGACCGGGACCGACGGCTTCGCGTGCCCTCCCAAGCACGGAATCTTTTTTATTCCAGACAATCAGGTGACTCAACCTGCATTGTCCCAACCAAACTTGGGAAAATCTTACATAGTGATAAATTGATCAATCAACTTTGTGTTTCCTCGGTGTGAATCGAACGAGAGCTCATGGCTCAGACCACTAGACCACAGAGGCACGGACTACTTATTTAATCATCTCAAAAATGGCCATTGCTTTGTAAGCAAAGTGGTCATAATTCAATAGAGTATACCAAGTTTCCAGGCTTAGTGTTTATACTGTCATTCATTTGTGGGTAGATTTAGCATCGCTTCCTGCACGCCTTCTTAGAAAATTGTATTAAAGCATACCCTTAGCAAATGTACAGTCAGCAAAGGCGATTGCTGCACAGGGGCGCTCGAAACGGATGAAATTATTTCAGTCATGAAAATTCGTATAAGTACATAGGTACTTGTACAATTTATTTACTATATACGAAACATTCTTCTTTGCGTGTCGACGGTAAATGTCACACACATTAAGACCAGTGTGCAGCCACGCGCACAGCTTCGTCTGTGGCTCTCCAAAGGTCTTCCAGCGAGCAGGTACGAAACATTGAAATTCATAAATAACTTCCTGAAATAACTGACGTTATTCGTTTCGAGCAGCCCTGCACCTGATATCTCCTTTGCTGACTGTACCATCGTGCTTCGCGCACTTTATGTTCCTGAGCCCTCCAGTCACTGTCAGGGGGTGTTCCTGACTGGTCTAGTACTCACTACTTCTAATACTTAGGTACCTAAATCATAATTTACATAAAACTATGGAGCTCAAAGGGGAACTTTTGCTCTAACATGTTATTTAAAGAAAAGTGTATTTAAATAATGCAGAGTGAAAAAAAGTACCTACTACGTTTTCCTATAACCCACTTAACGTAATGTAAGACGTAACACCGTAACACTAATATGCAGTCATTGTGCCACCGTTGTGCAGTAACTCTAGCACTGAAAGCTGCTTAATTTTGTACCCAACTAGTAGCGCTTGTGTTCTAACTCCCTAAGTAACAATCGGATACGCTCTAAAGCCCTTATGCAGCTCAAGTGTGCTGCTTGGGAAAGGTGTGACATAAAAAAATCCCTAGGTGAATTTTCAGCAGCTCATGAATATGCATGGAGCGTTGGGGAGTTACCCGGCTCATGGTTCCAATAAGCGTATGAACCGTGCGGAGGAAGCGCTTCGCAATTTATTTATGTCTGTAAGAAGATTGGTACAGCATTAGCCTGGTCACTGGCCATGGTCATACTACAGTTTTTGAAGAAGTGTTTTCTGTTATTTGTAGATATTACTTATTTTAGTTATTTTTTTTTATCTAAATTGTGTTTTTGTTAAGTTGTAAGGAGACTTCCAGAATTTATCAATTTGGATATCTGCTCAATATTTATGAAGAGCGTTAGGTAAATTTTAATACGATCTTCAAAGCCATGATTGTAGGTAAACTAAACCAAAATCTGAAAAACATGTCAGGAGCAACTTATTATAACAACTTGCTAATGGACCTTTTCCGGGGTTTTGGACATACCTATTTGGTAGACAAAAAGGATTTTTTATTTATTTATGTAAGCTCAAAATAATCAATCCGCGCCAATATCCGCTGCGTTAGCCGACGGCGCGCGCGCAACTTAAATTGCAACGATTTGCGATAGCAGGGTGAGCTCGAGCAAATTGTTATGGAATCGGATTATACCATGCAAAGTGGTTTCTTTCTGCAGACAGAAGAACCCAACGGTTGGGCTTTTGCTTGAATACAGTAAAATTCACAATACACCACGCAAATCAAAATCAAGTTTAAACATTTCAGAAACGCTTACCTATTATGCTCACAAAATGGTCACTGGGTCAGCTTAAAAAAAGTACCTGCTCAAGAGTTTATCTTTATCTACAGAGTTTTGACAGATTGTTTTTGGTGATGTTAAAGAAACGCTCAGTTAAATTTCTAACAATTTAAACAGCTTCAACGCCTTTTCACCAAGCCTGAACATCATTTATCACGGCTTTGGTAAGTTGGTCATAAGCTACTTAGTAGAGCTCCAAAGTCGGACACGTTTCGGGGATGAGGCTCACGGTGAAGTTAAAAAAGCTGTTTACTAACACAGGGAAGGGAGTATTAAAAAAAATGCTGACCAAACTTTAGGATGTGAACCTACCTACATATGAAACTGAACAACTTTGCCCAGGAAACATAGCTCGAAACACGAACCACGTTATGCTCCTTGGGAAAAGTTGTTCAGATTCATGGGTAGGTTAGGTTCACAACCTAAAGTTTGGTCAGCAAATTTTTTTTTATTCTCGGTATAACTAAGTATTAACACCGTAAAGATTCTTAGATATTCCCGACAGGGAACACAACACAATCATCAATCACCATACTTACAGAAAATACTTTTTAAAGAGATTTATCCATCGTGTCTCGATACCACTAGTTAAAATGAAGTTTACCTTATGCGGTATCATCTGTGACCATTTTTACACCTACCGGACTTTCTTGTCAAGGCCACTTCGGACCAATTTGATTTACGCATCACTTTCTTCTGGTTACCGTTAAACTGCTGATAAGTGGGAAAGTCGGTAAAGAAAGACATATCGTTCGCCCAATTTTGTATGTAAATGATGTGGAATCGCCTAAGTGGGGCTTGTCAGATTCAGAATATCGGTTTTGGAATATGGAAATTATAAGTGCATTTGAAGACGCAAGCCGTAGTTTCACCTAAATTCTGTGACACTTCGGGGAATTTGTTGATATGGAGATATATGTGACAGAAATTATTCAAGATAGGTACTCACATTGCCAAGGAAACCGCTGCAGGGTTGGATCGGCGGCGGTAGTGGAGGCAAGTCAGGTGTACGCCGCGCTTCATCAGACTGACCCATGCTTTACCATCGGCACATATCTGCAACAAAAATACCAACATATTTAAGAGCGATATAACTGGCTAATTGTGGTTTTTTGAGGGCATACTCCTCCTAAACTAGTCAATAAAAAAAACAAAACTATAGAAATGTCTCCTCTCTCGGGTCTCTCCACAAAAAAAAATATTGTACCTAATACCAATGTGTTATTTATTGCCAGATAAACGACATCCGTCTAAATTCCAATCCATTTGAAGAAAATCGATTTCATATTTGGCGTGTTGCGAATCGATTCCAATATTTTGATTTAAACTGCGCGATAACAAGGTCTTGATTATTAATTGAGGTTTTGTTGAGGAAATTAATTAATTATTATATAATTGACGTTATACCTGTATTTCAGATCCCTGTTAATCAAAACCTAATTATTCACCATTACTTTATATCATTCTTTTGTTAATATGAGCGTTTTTGGCATGAAATACAAGACGCATCTTGTTAGTAACTTAATTGATCGATGACTTCTTCGGCTTTTTAGTTGTTAGTCAAAATTTAGTTCATTGCATAATTTGAAAACAATAAAAAATAACAATACAATAGAAGAATTCGACTCCCACACACAACTTTCGTTCTTTAGCAAATTCCAACAGTTTAAAACGATATTTTTGTAGTTCGGTTGTTTTTGTAGAGACTGGAAAAACACGATGTTTTTTCTACAATACAGGGGATTAATTCAATGGTGTATCATAGCTTATATGTTTTAGTAACTTTCGATAAAATCTATACTTATAAAATCGTTTGTCCTTACTGACTGATTGACTGATTCATCAACGCAGAGCCTAAACTACTAAAGCTAGAATCGTGAAATATGGGGAGTAGGTTCCTCTTATAACGTAACCTCCCACTCAGAAAGGATTTCCGGATTTTCCCTCCCTGAACGGGTAAAAAGGGGGGTTGAAGTTTGTATGAAAGTCCGTCAATTTTGAAGGTAGGATCTTCAAATTTTGTATTTAGGCTAATAGTTAAAAAATAATTTATACGTGTTTCAGCATTTTTGCATTTTTTACCCCTAAGAGGGTTAAATAGGGGATGGAAGTTTGTATGGAAATTCCGTCAATTTTGATGGCAGGATCTTCCAATTTTGTTTTTGGGCTAAAGATTTAAAAATAATGAACACGTGTTTCAGCGTTTTTTTATTTTCCACCCCTAAGGGGGTTAAATAGGGGATGGAAGTTTGTATTAAAATTCCGTCAATTTTAAAGGTAGGAACAGCGCGGGAACTCAATCCCACGGGAAAACTCTTAGCTGCGGGTGAAACCGCGGGGCGGAAAGCTAGTATAACATAAAAATATATCTGAAAATCACAAAAAAAAATGGCTTCCCCGATCGAAGTGGTTATTTGGTATAGGAAAGCCTTTTATTCTGTCGAATATTTTATGTGATCCTTTATCGTTTCTAAAACACCCCCTAAGCATGGCTCACATTTAAATTAAGACCCTGTATTGTATAGTACGTATTGTGTCTGTTTGGCAGAATATGCAGATTAGGACCAACGGTTTATTTGAACATCCTAAACCTCGTCCGGCCTCGAGGTCGTTTCTTCACCTCTGTGTAAAATGCCATACTTACAAACGAGAATTTGGCGATAAGAAGTAAAATTAGCCAAAAAACCCTGTGTTGGTATTAGAAAGGCATGAATAATCCAGCATTAATACACTTAAAACCAATAGCTGCTTAAAGGGATAGTAGGCCACTCAATGATACCGATATAGCACGCATATAGAACTGTCAGCAGAACACGCAAGGAGAAAGGACTTGGTAACTTTAATGAGACGACAAGAAAGAAAGGGGAGCGGACTTACTGCCGCTGACCTATATGAAAACGAGGAAATAAATCTTAATAAATTGACAAACTTAAATGAGACTGATACAGAATATACATTGGTGGCGAAGATATTGAAGTGTTTAATATGCGAAATGTAAAATAATAAAGGCAGGTAGCTACTATAATAAAAAATAGATGGTGTAGTGTAGGTAGGTGCATCGTAACGTAAATTCGGATACGGATAGAAATATGTGTATGCCATCGGTTTTTCTTAAGTTCATAGTTTAATCATTGTCACCTGATTCTCAGTTGAATGAAAGTATTATTCATTACTTCAAATCATACCTACATGATGGAACACACACATTATGGAACATCTACTGAACATTTAATTTTATTACACTGAATTTGATTAGATATATATTTTTGCAAATCCATATTTTTTTACAATTCGTATACCTAACAATTTTTGTTTCAGCTTTATTGAGGTTTCCTTTGCGTTTGTTCAATGCAATTTATTATATTCACATAAGAAACAAACTGTACGTTGAATGCTGTTAATATGTAAAGTAACAGAGTGAACGTGAAATTAACGTGCAAAGACTTGCAGATTGTATCGTTGCGATATAAAATAGCATGTGAAGTTACATCCTCCCTGATTGTATAACAACAATCGGCCTTGATAACGTAATATTGATAAAGCTTTCCGCCATTTTGCCAAGTCTCGACCGGTTTAACGTTCTGGGGTTTCCATTATTTAAATTTTAATCCTTAATAATGTATTGTGATATGATGTAGGCTTTGTGTTTGGAAATTGTAGCCTGTTTTGTCACGCCTAATTTTAGAATGATCACCGGTAGCAAAAGCTTCGAAATAGTTCTCTTGACAACTTCTTATGTAAGTATATTTGCTTCCCACCCTCAAATATAAAATTTAATTTATGTATTTTTTTTATCATAAGTATCTTTTATTTTTAATATTTTTGTTTATTTCTTATTTTGAGCTATAATTGAGAATATTTTAAGTAGGCTAGTCATTTTTAATCTAACGGCATTGCAAAGACAGCTCTAAACGCAATATTATCTGAAAAATGGATTTAAAAATATTGTTTGAGCGATTAGTGCAGTGTGTTATCTACTCAAGAAGCACTTTCATTTGATACCCCACATGGTACCTATGTTTTAGTAAAAAAATAATATTTTGGTGCCATTTTGGATTTCAGGCACAAGCTGTAAAATGTCAAAGTGCTAAGGATTTTTTTGTATACAGCGATGTCGAAAACCCCGGAGAAAGGTCACTTATGCTTGTATTTATGAAAGTCACTCAAATTTGATACTAGTTTTATGTACAGTTTTAAGTCGCCTGTCTTACTCAGTCTAATTTTTAGTTGCTACTTAGGAACGCTATCACGACTCAGACTTCAGCCGAGTCGCTCCTAATTTATAAACATTATAACTCAAATTTAAAACGCGGGCGCGCACTCGAGATGGGTCGCTAATCACGTATAAGTTAATTGTGGTCTGGAGTTGACTTAAGTTCGTATCAGCCATGTGTTTTGCGCCATTTTGGATTGTTCAGTCATAACGGGGTGTATGGAGATGTTATACAGGGTGTTAAAATCAAAAATACGGGGTGTATGGGGAAGTTATGCAGGGTGTTAAAATCAACTATACGGGTGTATGGGGAAGTTAAACAGGGTGTTAAAATTAACTATACGGGGTGTATGGGAAAGTTGTACAGGGTATTAAAAACAACTATACGGGGTGTATGGAAAGTTATACAGGGTGTTAAAATCAACTTTACAGGGCGTATAGAGAAGTTATACAGGATGTCAAAATCAACTTTACTCTGTGTATGTGGAAGTTATACAGGGTGTTAAAATCAACTTTACGGAGTGTAAGGGAAAGTTATACAGGGTGTTAAAATCAACTATACGGGGTGTATGAAAAGTTGTACAGGGTGTTAAAAACAACTATACGGGATGTATGGAAAGTTATACAGGGTGTTAAAATCAACTTTACAGGGTGTATAGAAAAGTTATACAGGGTGTCAAAATCAACTTTACTCTGTGTATGTGGAAGTTGTTTTTAACCCTGTAAAGTTGATTTTAACACCCTGTATAACTTTCCCTTACACCCCATAAAGTTTATTTTAACACCCTGTACAATTTTCCCTTACACTCCGTAAAGTTGATTTTAACACCCTGTATAACTTCCACATACATCTCGTATAGTTAATTTTTAACAGTCTGTATAACTTCCCCATACACCCCGTATAGTTGATTTTAGCACTCTGTATAACTTCCCCAGTCAATCAAGTTATTCAGCCTACATTGTCCTAGCCCAACTGGGGAAAATCTGGTGGAATGCAGCCTTGACACTGGCTGATTTGCCAGTTGCATTAGCCAAATAAGTTAAAAGAAGAAGAAAAAGACTGACTCACGATTATGAACTCGATTTAGCTGATACGTACCTGATTTGAGTGCGGTTGCGTTTATAAATTAACAAGCTACTCAAGTTCTGAGTAAAAGTTTAATTTAAACTTGCTTGATCGACTCCCAAGTGCGGTTCTGAGTCTCGACTATAATTGCGGCCCTTAGCAACTTGTTAGCTTATGTTGCCTCTCACATCAAGAACTAGAGGGATATTTCAGATTTTTTCCTAGGCTAAGTATTTGCGCTCATCTTATTTTCTGAACAGTTTAGCTGCTAGCTGCTGCAGACAAAAGCAGCCTCAGCTCAACCCACGACGTGTTTTGATAAAATCTCGATTAAACAAAAACCTTAGCTGCAACGAGTGCAATTTTCCGATATTATCGTGATCTGCTCGCATTTTTTGTTAAGCCAATAAGTTGAGTAATATTTAATCCGATGGTTGGAAAATAAGTATAGCGAGCGCAATAGGTGGGCCGCCGCAAGACTTTTACAAAACGTTCTCGTTTGGCTTCCCATAGGTACTAAATGTGTTATTAGCTGATATTTTTGTATGGATCAAATGACCTTTTTTAGAAATGAAAATTTAAAAGTAGGTTCAGTTGACGAATAACCCCCACTACGGGTTGGGTTATTCGACTCAATGCGTAAAATCATTACCTATAATGCTACTATAATATAGTAGTTCAGTGACCTACCTAAGCGTCTCAAAAACCAGAGTAAGGAATTCACAAAAAAAGAAGCCGCTCCAGGATATTATTGACCAACCAGCGCAAGCACACCTAAAATTATAGAGTCTGCAGTTGAACGGTGAGCCACGGTCTATGAACAGCGGCTTTGTCTGGGGATCCTTGTGAGGGGCATTGTGTAACGTAACTTGTTATGAAATGAATGCTCTACTTAAGTGTGGGCTGACCTTTATAATTGGATAAAGGAGTTCGTTCATACCGACTGTGACCCGTTTTGTGAAAGGATTGGAAATTTGGAACTATGAATGAAGATTGCTGATCTCACAAACAACACTTCTGACGTAAGCTCTTTTTTTTCAGCAGATAAGCTGTCCAAGGCCCTAGATCACACGGCAGACCCTAAGCGCTGGCTAGACGTCGTGAAAGCTAAAACGATTTCACACCATCCGATGCCGAAGACCGGGCAAAGAGGAGCAAAAAAAGCCGCAACGCAACATTAGGCCGGGAAAATGCCATGTACTTAGAAGAAGAATAAAAAATAGATAGTTCGATCATTGATAATTTTATTCGAAGAAGTGTCCATACTTATTGGCTTCTGTAATATTTTTGGATATTTTTGGCTATCTAAAGATAAAACAACCAGATTTATAAGTACAGCCATTATTTTGTTTATAATTTTTTGAATCTGAAGCTGTAAAAAAATATCATTTCGATAAAAAGCAAAGCTCTTCGGTTGTGCTTGTGCGGTAATTGCGCGCGCGCACCGTAATCTATCCCGCGCCCGCGCAGCGTCTCCTCTCCATTGAGGGAGGAATTCCTCCGAGGCGCTTCTATTTTTTTGTAGTGGATTCCAGAAGGTGGTTATGGACGTTTTTGCCCTGTTGATGAGATTCATGTTTCTGGAGTTTGAAGACTTTTGTATTGAAAAGCTATTTATAATAAGAGAGAAAACTTTTTTGAAACTACATAGAACACTAAATATATTTGCCACGTTAAGTAAAGACCTTAGGTAAAGACACGATAAGAATTACGAAAAAGGAGTCCAAAAATGGAATCGAAGACGCAGCAAGTAACTGTTACTCAGACGTGACAAAAAAGAAAAAAAAATGAGTCAGAAGGTACTAGGACATCATAATGATCCGCATAACATGTCATTTACACCGGGTGGTCGGCGTCGCTACAGGTGATAAATAAGTCGTTATCTCGATCGACAGTGCGCCCGCGCAGCCGCCCCGTGAGAAAGAGGATTGATTTCAAACTCCAGTTACACAGGTACTTTCAATAGAAATCGTAGATCGGTGGTTTTAATTTCATTCTGAGTAATAGAAATGTGGAGTTTGATTTGTTGTATTGAAGAATACTTGGCGTGATACTTGGAAAACAAGATTTCGAAATATCAGTATGTTTTTATGACAAGTTTCATATTACAACAATATATAAAAAGTTTGATAGGCCAAATAGGTATATTCCTATTTTGTATAATATGATCCACCTATTCTTCTTCAAAGTCGGAAGCCGCGCTCAAAATATCCTATTTCCAAGAACGTCTCGTCTCGTATAATTTTTTCCTCGACTCCTGCTGGTATTCGCGAGAAGCCGGCTAGTAGAATGGCCCCGATTCAACGGAAACATGAAAGCTAAATAAAACTAAGTAAGTACATCTGTCATTTTACGCCACGAGAGAACAGAAACGGAAAGCACAGATGAATTACCTACTAATTTATCCTGTCGAATCAGAATATGGATTTAGTCGTGGTGTGGGAGAGTATCCACCAAAATATTTGGTTTGTGAACGAATTGTATCTACCTGACAGGATTAAAATTAGTATCGTCCCTTTCTGTTCACTCAAGACAGAAAAAGACAGACCAGGTGTGGTTTTATATAAGTTTCGAATCAGCACCAATGTTAGATGGGAAACCTCCCCCACTACCTCAAGAAGTCTGCCGGTAACTATAGTCTGGCGGCACGAGATTCGGCGCCGGCGCCATAATGACCGTCAAAGGAAAGGCCTGGCCGACCGCAGGATCAGGCACACACATAGTCTGATAAGGTCAAACTACGCTAGTATTACTTATTATTGCATTCTGTGGTCTAACGTGAGTCATTTTGGTTGTGTTGTGTTCCTAATTGAATAACTTCTCCAGAAATGGGTGAACTATCGGCCTATATACCTAGGAAAGCCGATCGAATTAATATTAGAGCATGGTTTTGCCAAGTTCAACAAGGTTTTTACATAGGGAAGTCACGTCCCGCTAGTAAGAAGCGTTTTCGCCAAGGCTAACCAATATTGAGGGCAATATTGATCAGGTTCTCATCCCATCGCCTAAATTACCCGTTAGTAAAACACTCGCACATTAGAATGTGCAAGTGTTTAGTGAATGTGCACTAGAGTGTCATTTCAACAAAGGCCTTTATTTCGATTAACCTTAAGATCTTCTCGAACATTCCATTCGAACCTAAAATTCTTGTGTTTCCGTGGTGTGGTGTCATCAACTGGTATCATCCCAAGTTCCTAACCGCAGAGAGAATGGCGAATTTTATTGCCTGATCGTAGAGACCATGTAAAGACTCGATACTGACCGAGGAAGAAGACTAGGGAAACAATTTCTTCGAAAAAAACCTGACTAAACATGGCACAAAATCACGACAGAACAAGAACAGAACAGGCCTTTGATTGTCCAGAAATGCAGAAAGCAGCAGTAAAGCCTAGGCTTAATTTTGAAGAAAAAGGTAATATTATGAATGTGGGTGAGGAGTTGAGGACTTTCCATCCAGCGGTTTGACAAAGACAGTCAATTTGAGCGGTATCCGGCGATCGTGACTCATCTGTCTGTGCCGATTATCTCGGTGGTATATTCGTTCAAGCTTCAAATGAACGTGGGCTGTGGCGTGGCGCTGCATGCTAAGAGAAATGTCAGAAATGGCGTTGGCAGCATAGGAGGTGGTAGAGTTTTGTGCAAAGTCCGTCTGGGGGAGTGCCAACCTCTTGCTTATTTCTGCCGCCAAGCAGAAGTGTTCGTACTTTTGTGTTTCGATCTGAAGGACAAGAGAGCCAGTGTTACTGGCACAATAAACACTCCACCTTACGTCTTACGGTGTGCAACGCACTCTGCTATTTCACTGGGATCTAGTGGGATAGTAGTAGGTGTTATAAGCTACGGTGCATCAGGTGGGCCGTATGCTTAGTTGTCACTGTATGACAAAAAAAAACTAGTAAGTTGGCAGAGTTAGTTCCTTTTTTTGCCACGTTCGTTTAAACCGTTGATCTAATGTAGGTTGGTACTCTAGCTCGTGAGCGCAACAGCGTTCTGACGCGAGGATTTAGGTCGCTAAACTCCGAGTCACCATAAGTCAGAACTGCGGCTTGCAAGACTTTTGTAAATGAATCACATACAGTATTTTCGAAAATTCCAAGAAGATGTCAATTAGCAAGTATTTTTATATACCTAATGGGTTTGCTCTTGACTCAAGTCTAGGTCAGGGACGACAGAGACTGAACTGACGATAGAGCGAGCACACCCAGAAGATGTCTGATCACTCTAACCTTGAAGAGTTGAGGGTTGTATTCATTTGGAAACCCAGACGCAGGTAGTAAGTTCCAAGGTGGGCGCATCATGCGTGAAAAATTTAGTTCGCGATACGACCTCTAGTTTAACCCTCTCACCTAAATTGTCCTTAAAGTATGCCCGCATTTTTATCGTTTCCAGTCCTACCTACGTAAATTACACTCGTTGCAGATTATACATATAATCTAGATTACTATGGCAATCTGCTGCTAAATGTATTTATTGCACAGACCATTTGGAAAACCAAAACACATTATGCGCAGCCTTGGCAATTTTGTAAGTAGGTATCTAAGTATCAACATACTACTAGTTACACCATTTTATTTTAAGAGATGTAATAAAATTGTAACCACTGTAAATGTTACGTACCTAAATACCTACCTTACGTGCTGTACGGTTGCTATATTTCGAAATCGGGTTGCTAATTTTGTATGTACCATCGCCTTAATTATTATCGATTGTCCAAAACAATCGCCTTTTTTGCCATTCAACCCTGCACCATAGATGGGCGTCACAAGAGCCTATCCATCCTCTCTTATATATAGGTATTTGTACTATAGCGCCGACGCATCCCGCCTGCAGGACAATGCACAACATGAATATACAAAGTCTAGAGCACAAATCAAACGGCTTATTAGTGCCTAGATGGTCGATAGCCATAGAACGCGGTCCTGGGCAGAGCCATGGTAAGCAATAATTACCCCTATTGTCCGTGGACCCCCATAAACACGATGTGTGCTGATCGCTGATTATAGGCTACAGTGTTTTTGTTTGTTGGAGACGGCTGGGAGAAAGCTCAGCTAGGTATACTATATTATAATTTGTGTATTGAGTAGTTTATACATACCTTTTATCGACAGTATGAGTTTATCACCAGTGACTCGAAAAGAAGAAGTAGTTATACCTAGAACTACGATGTATAGATCAAAGTAAATTGTAATTTTGTGTCAATCGAAGTTTTGTCATGGTATGGTCATGTCATGGTGCATGGTCAAAGCTATCAGGATGGTATTTTATCGTTAGATAAAATCGTGTCTATGGATTTCTTTACCTTGTCATCTTTTCGAATGAATGAATGTTAAACAATACAGTTACTGAATTAAATTGGTTTTTAAAAGTGGTTTCTTCCTTTGTTTTACTTCAAAAAGTCGTCTCATCATATGGTCGAAATTTGCAGAAGGGCTGGGCCCCCAAACAAATTTTGATATGGGGACTAAGGTCTAAGGCACACTACGCTACAGGCACAATTTGTTACATACAAGTAGTTACAGAGTATAAGGGACAGCTTCCTAAACTAAAATTATGTTTTTTAAACCGATTAATAGCACAGATAATAGGCCTCTGACATGTATTTTATAATTGCTGATTATGTTTACATGATTGTACATTAAAGGTAGTAGGTACTTACATAGGAATAGGTAATGTAACCTATGTTGAAATCTGGCGTTTTGTTAGCATACGGAATTAATTAGGCATATCTATTAATTTACGTGCTGTAGTATAATTTATTACTTACAACATATTTTGCGTGTTTTAGCTTAGCTTCCTAGAAAACATACCTACCTAATTAGATGTATCGTGTTCGGTAGTCGTAAGTAAATGCTTATTTAAGTATTATTCCTAAATTAAAAGAAATTGTAAGTATGTCAAAGTACGAAAAACTTTATCATCATATCTGTTGTATGTTGAAATACTTAGGTAGGTATATTAGGTAGGTACTGTCCGTCGTTTGTAGACTCGATAGACCCACTCGATTAGAAGACGGTACCTATCCGAGTTTTATGATAAGTACTTACTTAGATCTAATAAATACATACATACATACATACATACATATAATCACGCCTCTTTCCCGGAGGGGTAGGCAGAGACCACATCTTTCCACTTGCTACGATCCTTACATACTTCTTTCGCTTCATCCACGTTCATTAATCTTTTCATACACGCTCGTCGGTTTAGGGTACTCTTGACCTGACCTTTTTTTAGGACGTCCCCGATTTGATCCAAGTACGTGTGTCGAGGCCTTCCCCTTCCGACATTTCCATCCACACTCGCCATATATATCTGTTTGGTCAACCTGCCTTCACTCATCCTCTCAACATGTCCAAACCATTTAAGCATTCCCTTCTCAATACCTGTCACTATATCTTCTTTCACACCACAACGTTCCCTAATGACACTATTTCGTATCCTGTCACTCAATTTAACTCCAATCATACTTCTTAACGCTCTCATTTCTACTGCATTTATTCTGCTTTCATGCTTCTTCTGCCATACCCAACTTTCACTCCCATACATCAGTGTTGGAACTAACACCCCTCTATGCACAGCCAGGCGGGCCTTATCGGACACCTTCTGACTGTTCATAAAGGCGTGCAACGCTCCATTCACCATGTTACCGGCATTCACTCTCCTTTCAATATCACTATCATATTTTCCATCTGATGTAAACATTGATCCTAAATACACAAACTCTTTCACTTGCTCCACTTTTTCATTCCCTATCAAGATGTTACACTCTGTCATATCCTCCTTTTCAAAAACCATTGCTTTCGTCTTACTTACATTCACTTTCATTCCTTTCTTATTCAAAGCTTCATTCATAATATTTACCATCTAATAAATAAACTAAAATATATTTGAATCAAATATTACATATACTTTGATTCAAAGTATAGTACTTCTAAAAGTGAAATATAATAAAATACCTAAGTCATCGCTCAATTAGCTTGCGTTTATGTCTTTTATATGAAAAAAAGAACTTTTCTTTCGTTGACTTGGAAAACCCAATTTATTATAAGACGTAACTACATAATTACTGTCCTAGTTATAGGTAGACCTAATAAATAAAATAAAATAAAATAAAAATTGGATCAAATATTACCTATAAATTTTATCCAAAGTATAGTACTTAGTACTTACTTACTTATTAAAGTGAAATAATTTGCTTTATAATAAGTCGTCGTTCAATTAGCTTGCGTTTATGTCTTTTATATGGAAAAAAGAACATTATGTACATATTTAAATGATAAATATAATAATTCATTTATTATGAAGTGAAGACATACTATCTGATTTTCTTTACTGCAAATATAACAGACTGTTTGAAGACGTATTTCTATACGATCGACTCTTAAACTAAAACGTTTATTAAGAACGAATAGATACTTAAACTCAAAAACTTATATTTCTCTTTCTCTTGATCTGTGAATGCTGAATATGCTAAAGTCGGGTCGCCAGACACAAAGCTTGAAGCAGGTAAAGGTAATAGTAATAAATGGCTAAATCGGCAACACAAATGGAACCCATCCAGTTGTGTGAGAACAAACCGCGCAAGACCCGTTCTGCGATCTAGGTCTAGCCTTGCTGCCTTGCGAGACTGGCTGGGCTAGTGCCTAGATAAACAGGGTCTTTTGGGTTTTACTGTTTTTATTAATTGGAAATGGGTTTGCCCTTGACTCTACGACTCTCGTCTAGGTAAGGGGCTAGAGAGACGGAGTCGACGATGTAGCGAGCTCACTCAGAAGATGCCTGTACCTACACTCTAATTTTTGATGTGTTGGGGTTGTTGTAAGTAAGTAATTGCCATCAAAATGGCTCTAGGTAAGTATTTTATTTTAATCAAGTAATGATTCTCATTAAAAGCAATTTAATATGACTGGGAGATCATTTTTCGATCACATCAACACTATAGTGTCGAAAAATATGTGACATTCAAAACGCTGATATAAAAGACATCAACGCGAACTTTTTTGTTTTAACTTGGAAGAAAAAATCATGACGTATTTTTAAATAATCGTACAGAAATGTAGGTACCAAAGACTCGGTATATCTCATCCCTATATAACACACTATTCGCAGGTCGTAAAATAGACGAGTTTAGTCGGAAACAACACTGTAAATAACGCTCGTGTGGGTCATGTAAACAGTTACATTAACAAGTTGCTGATCCCAAACTGCTGTAAGTCCAAGAAATTGATTTACCTAGGCATCCTAAACGTGTTGTTTAGTTTAGGTATACCTACGGGGTTAAGGGACAGCTTCCCGCAAACTGATAGAGGTTGCTCAGTCAACAAAACTGAACAACTTACGCCAGGTTTTTTTTTTTTCAGGAAATGTTAACACTCCCATACAAAATGACGAATACTCCCATACAGAATTTGCGGGGAGCTGTCCGTTACACCCGGTATATTTTCACTTATTTGCGGATTGACTTGCTGAGGTGAAACACAAATGAGGTGCAAAAACTTTTTTGTTTTCAAATCAAAAAGAGAACAATCACCGTGACCTACTCCTAAATGACCTAAAGGTATGATTTGCAACTTGTGCAACTTCTTACTTATGTCAAACTTATGTTACTGTTATACGTACAATCCAATTAGGTACTAAGTAGTTAAGGTTAGATTTTTGGGCCGTTTGTTCATCAGCCGTGAAATCTTATAAGATCGTTAGCGTATTTTTGAGGTAAGTAGGTATAAGTTAAAACACATTTGTGACGTTCCACGTGAAATACCTAGTATCGTATGGAGGGTTTTAAAGGGGTGCATTAAGGAGGGTTTTTGAATAGCTTAGGTATGATGAGCAGCAGTACTATGCATAACTCAAAACCCTCCAATAGGTACCTTTGCACGTGGAACGTCACATTTTAGCACTTATTTTGACTATTAGAATTCCAATCAGTTTTCTCTCGTTGCCAAGTAAAGCTTTCAGAAGCCGGCATGGAGAAGATTGAGTTTAGTTAGAAATTATAACATCTTCGAGTTACAAGTTGTTATGAAGATGGAAGAGGAATAATCTAGGCGAAGAGAAAAGATTAACCGCAAGCCATAAGTGTGTGCAAAATATTACTAAGGCATTGAAATTAAAGTAACGCGGGCTATAAACGGTTGACAGTTCAAAATGTAAATAAAAGCCCAACTCACCACAACAGGAACCAAAGATAGCACGAGGTTTTGATGTCTGCACACGGAAAGTCCACTCTTCTATCACTAACTGTTCCGAGCACAAATCACAAGCAAAAGTTCGTATCACTGGACCGGCTGGGTTATAATATCTGTCGGTAAGCTCGACGTGGTACCGAACGGCCGGCGTCTGGCCCGCCTGGCAGCACCGCGTGCATTTCAACTGATGAAAGTATAAACCGAGGTTTTTGTATAGCGCGCTCTCGTTTCGCCTCACACGATAGACAAGGACGGAGCAACCGCCACCACCGTCTTGTTTGGCTTTTTGAGTTGAGTGGCGACTTCGCCCACTATTTTATTGTTATTCTAATTCTCGACTCTCGAAGACTGCTTACTAAAAGAATGTTTAACTTTTCAACCACGTACGATGGACGGGAAGTTGGGTGAAATAAAAAGCTCAAATGTGGATTGTTTATCTTTATTTTCTTCCCATAGGTGGCAAGAACCAGAGTAGTGAGCACAAACATCCTAACATTATGAAAATGGTAACTATTTTCAGGGATAACCACTTCTAAAGAAACTATATGAAGAATTTGAATAAGATACAATCAGATTTCAGAGGTAGATGTAGATTAGATACATTGGAGTCGAATTACACTATTTCTTCTACTTTAACAAATGGGTGCCAACATACAGCAGTGTTTAGTGACAAATTACCTACCCAAAACTTACGATGCATAATTTATTCTACGGTATTACAATCAGCGATGCACATCAATTCAATATCAACATATTACATGCATGACGAACTGATGATGTCTTACAATGTTGTCGTTTGACGAACTGAGACGTCTTACAATGTTGTCATTTGCAATACAAAGTGCTCAGGGTGTGAATTTAGTACAAATTGGCACCAAAACAAAGATGTGTAATCCCTTGTCCTGCTCCTACCCCGGCGTTATAAGATACTTCTTTTATCTCTAATGCATTTAAGAAATTCCAGAGAAATAAAATGATATATAATTTGATATGAAGTGTAACAAATATGCATGTAACCAAGGCAGTAGGCTATCGGTTACAAGCCCACTTGCTCGAGAAGAGAGCAATAACGACATAATTAGAAATTTTAACAGCTACAAGTTTGCTTATTTTTTCTTTTTTTTCGTGTGCTGAATAGCTACGTGTCCAAAATGTTATCTTGTGAAATGTGTTGCTCTCAACTCAACATAAACATATTGTTTAAAAAGAACGAAAATATTCGCTTGTATTGTTAAATCGAAACACAATTATGTTATGACGAAAAAGCTCTGGCCACGAGGTGCCGAGTGGCTTACAATGTTAATTGTGATTTTTCGGGGACTCATTTGTACCAACCGCTTGCGTGTGGCTATTTAGCGTCACAGTGCAAGTGGTAAAGTCGCTGAATACAACATCGATAATTCTGTGAAAGCTTGCTACTGGCAATGAATGACGCCTCAACAGCCTATCGATGTTCTATCGAAGTCTGCGGCGGCGGCGTTAGTACGCCCCCTCGTCCCCTCCCACCACGTCCCCTACCACCGCAAACTAATTATCATTTTATAGTTGTCAATAAACAACATACAAAATGTCCGCAGATGTTCCGGACTCAAGAGTTCACAAGTGCATACGCACATTACATTAGATTATATATAACTAATCAAACATAATATTATATGCGAACTTGACTCTAGTAACCTTTTTTTTTTAATTTTTCTATTTTTTATCGAGGTTCTTTAGCGAATATCGTTAATGGAATAATAAGTACATTATAATAATGACAGAAAACTCAAAATGATTCTGTGATGAACAGATAATGTGATTACACAAAATGAAAGTGAATTAATTAGTTAAAGTAATGAGTTTAAAAAATACCCAACCATACTAATGATGAATTTTACATATAACTGATTATGATAGGGTTTCTGTATGTGGAATATATTCGTGAACGGGTTGTTCTGTTCACACGTCAAATTATGATATCAAATACACCGCAATATTAATCCACATACCGAAACTAAACATGAAATAAAGAAACATAATGATAACATTGTAAAGAACTGAAAGTGTCTATACATTAATTTCACAATATACTAAATATATACAATAATAGCCTTCCAGTACAATCACTTGTAATGGCATATTTTTTTTGTATTTTTTTTCGTTTTCAGTAATTATTACAAACGGAAGTAAATCACACTACAGAAAAAAAAATATATAAAACACGACACATAAAGTAGCAAAGTTTGCACGAATATAAAATTTTATATGAAACTGTAACTAGGCAAGGCTTTAAACGAAATAAATATAGTAACGTGGGGATCGCGCTCGGCCTCGGAGTGCACGTTACAGAGCGGTGTCGAGTCACGCCAAGGCGAGACGCGCGTCCGATCGACGGGAAACAACCATCCCCGTATCAAATGAAAATATACGAAAATATAACATATACACTTCTTATGCTTTACATAAACTATAATAACAGTTACCTATATGAACTGTCACAATCCATATCGGGTTCTGTAAATTATGTTACATTATCTTCCGCCGCCGTTCACCGTCCGCCGTCTCAGCGGTCAATTTCTCGTAGAAAATATTGAGTATAGTATTTTTATCTCACGACTACCGTTACCCGTACTTGTGTGTGTAATTGTACATACACGCACATTGCCTTAGTGTGCGTGAGTTCGGCATAATAAACCTGATGTTACGCACAGAAGGGCGCGTATCTGTACGCACTACAACAAGTATGGCCGAGCGGCAGTCGTGAGATAAAAGTACTATAAGTTCCCGGCGGGCGCTGATCGGCGGTAACTTCTCCCGTAGACACACTAGAGGGCATTACCCTCGACTAACATTGTCCAGCTTCGTATAAAACATTACACCTTTAATTACCACTATTCGGCAGCCTCGGCGACTATCCGGCCGGAATACCGCTCGCCAATCACCGCCCTACTTTATTATGCGGCTACTCAATAAAATCGCCGCGTACAAAACTTAAGACATATTGGACAAACCATTAAAACAAACCGTCCACTGCCTTCCTACATATAATAAGACCCGACAGAATCGCATCTCCGAGGCTTTGTTAGCAAAACCGAACACTGGACACGCATTTCGAAACAGTTCTCATTCCCAAAAACGTATTCAGTGTTGTAGCGAGCGATTTCTCTCGTGAAATAAGGTTGTAACAGAAAACAGAACAAATTTTTCAGATGCTTAAATTTTGAATGAATTAGGTTTCCAGAAAACAAACGAAAAAGTATTAACAAAAATAAAATCCTGCTCTAACTACGCTTTACATTAACAAATTATTAAACAACTGGACGATATTATTGTAAGAATTATATTAGAATCGTCCCACTGTGTTCGCAATGAAATGCTACCCCTTGCGCGCGTATAAATCCGTAAAAACGGGTTAAATATTTAAAACCAAAGTGCATTACAACTCATATTTTTTTTTAAACAAATACTTTATAATAAATACTTAATTCGAAATTCGCAAAATATTAAAAAACTTTTCGCATCAATCCATTTCCGTACAATATTTTTGATTGTGTCCCAAGCGGTAGCATTTCACTGAACACTCCTACAATATGAAATCTTTACAAAGAAAACATTGAACTAAACGTAATGTTACATTTATACGTCCTCCCAGAATATCTACAATCATAAGATATGTTAGCACTTTCTAGCCTTCTCTGTAGGTTTTTCCACATTGGAGAACATTATAAGGCTTTGCTAATTTTATCCTATTCATTAATGCTAACTTTTTCTCTTCAAGCCCTTTATAAACGAACGGGCGTTATCAACGAGCAAGTCACATACCCTATCTATGTAGGGACGAATCTCACTTTCCAACAACTTCGATAAACAATAACGCGTTTTTTTTTTATAAAATATATACAGAGAATGCAGAATGATGATCGATAACGTATACTGGCCACCTTGACACACTATTCTTAATTGCACTTTTATTATTTTTCACTTCACTTCTAACCGTTTATATGTAGAGAAGAGATGATCAAACACTTCATACTGAATCTGGGTGTCAAGTTGGCCCGATGGAGTGATAATTCTAAAAACGATTTTTTTTTCCTTTGTTACCCGAACTGTGAACCGAACTGGAGATTGTAGACGAATCGCGCTCGGCACACCCGCACTGAGAAATACAACATAATGCTTCTATTGTACAAGAAGAAATGTAATAAAATACGACAGTAAAAATCGAATTTCATAATAACGCGTGACGTAAAAACGCTAAGTTAAAAAGATAAAAATATTTCAATACATAATTTTAGTTTGTATCAAGAATTTGTTGAATCAGATCATTTTAGTCTATTCAGTGAAGGCTCTAAGGAGAATTACATTCCTTTCATTCTACAAGGAAGTAGTTCTTCCAGAGTGTGTTTGTATACGTGAGTGAACCGCACAAGTTAACAGAGGCACCGAATTTTCCACGCGATATAATTACGTTTATAATTTAAATTGTGATGTTATTTCTAGACCATCATATTCTACATAAGTATTTTATTCTGAAGTGTCGAAATCACAACACACTGAAAAATGTTCCTTCTGGATTCTTGGTGTCAAAAAATATTCATACAAAGTGGCGCCACCTGTCGGCCTCGCGCGGTACTACCTACAGAAGCAGCGGTGCAGTTCTCAGTGTTGTGCGCGCGCGCGTGTTAGCGCGTGAGCGGGCGGTCGGCGCCGGCGCAGCAGTGTAAGAAGCGCGCGTGCGGGTGAGAACACGCGTTGATGACGTCACCCGCCCCGTCTGCACGCAGCGCCGCGCTGTGCCGCCGCTTGCGGTCCGCGCTCAGCAGCGTGTCCTCCACCACGTCCGCGCGTAAGTAATCCGCGTGCGCCGCGCTGATGTCGGCGAGAAGTTCCTCCCACTCGCGGGATAGCTCGTCGGCGGGCGGGGAGCAAGCGGGCGGCGGCGCGGGCGGGGAACACGACGGACAACCGCCCATCGACCAGATCGACTCTATGGCGCTCGGACGCATCTTCTTAGCGGTTCGGCCGCAATCCTCGCAGGCGCCCCACGTGTCTCCCTCCTCGCGGTCGGTCTGCACGCCGGCGTCGGTCTGCCGCAGCGGGAAGCGCAGTCTGAAACCCGGGTCTTCGAGATCCGGGCAGCGCTGAGCGGCTGTTAGATTCAGACGGGTGTAGTCGATGGTGTGATCGGCGCGATATTCGAGATAACGCTCGCGGTTAAAGAACACGCCGCCGGATTCGGAGCGCTGCAGCTCGACTGGTTCGAGATCGCCGCGGATGTCAAAGGTGTCGCCGTCGGCGTAACGCGCTTCAGTCTCGGCCAGGATCGGGCGGAAATGCGTGCGCGAGGATGTCAGTAAGTCCTCGCGGGGCCGAGACGAGTCGGGGGGAGGGGCGGGCGCGGGGTTGGGAGCGGCGCGGGGGGGGCGGTGCTTGCGCGGCGGCACCTCCACGAAGCCGCTGCGGTCGCGGCTGTGGTTGATGGCGGTGAAGGAGCGCATGGTCTCGGCGACGGTCGACAGCGCGTCGTAAACATCCTCCCCTTCATACAGCGCGAAGGTCTCGATCTCCCGCGGCGGGACGGGCGGGGTGGGGGGGGCGAGCTCGGGCGGGTCGGCCAAGTTAAGCGGTTTGAACCGGTCGTGCAACACATCCACTATACGCGATGGAGACTCCCTAGCCGGGAACCCGTCGTTCGACCAGATGCTTTCCGTCAGCGAGATCAGACTGCACTTTTCCGCCGACGGGTCCGCGAAGAGATGGTCAGAAGGTGACGACAGGAGGTCTTGGAAGTCGATCGGCAAGTCCTGGTACTCGTCGTCGGGAGTGTTCTGCTCTTTGGCCCACAAGGCTTCGATGCTGCGGTCGAACTTTGCTTCGAATTTAGCGTACAGTTCCTCCTCCATGGGCGTGCGGACCTTCGGCTTGAGGTCCTCGTTTATGACCCACTCGGACTCCAGATCGAGACTATCGTCCCAGTCCGGGACTATGTTTTCGTTCATCCTGATCTTGGCCTTGTTGATCTCCTTGATCTCATCCACGACGGTATTCTCACAAGTGCCGTACCCCTCGTCGAGCGCAATCGCCCTTATAAACTCTTTAACCGGATCCTGCGTGTCCATATCCCAAACGCCCTCACTTGTGACCCACTCCGGCAGACTCTCCTTATTATCAAAAGACCGGCTGTAACTATTGCACCGTTTCTTATTCTTCTTCTGGCCGTGGTAGGAGTTGCGCCGTTCCTTCCCAGTGGAGAATTTCTTTTTCCAATCTTTGGTTTGTGTCTCGCTTTGCATTTTCTCCGGTTTTCTGCACCAGGCGGGCGGGGGCAGGTAGTAGAGCGGAGACTCCTGTCCCTTGCTGAGTGCGGGGAAGGCGGCGTAGTATCGTCTGACGGCTTCGCTCTGCTCCGTGGCGGCTGTGGGCATGCCGACGCGCGGTCGCTCTTGCTCCACGATGTCTTGTAGTCGCGTGCACAGTTGGTCGACTATGGTGTCCAGGTTTGATTCCTGGAATGAAGTTATCGTAAGATCAGACAATAGTCATGTTGGTAACAAATTGGGACTCTGAAATATCTTGACACACCTTGTGATTTGATATATTTATTAGAATCAGGTGATTGACCTAATGTTGCTACCTAACTCTAATAATTACTAAGTTATTTCTTGCCCACCTTCGGATTGGGATACCAAGGCACTGAATAGTATATCACAGCAACAGTTAATAGAGTCAGAACAGCTATGAAGGTGATTCATAGAAATGTCTATTAAACATTAACTAAGGCACTAATGGCTATTTGAGGAATGCAATTCCAAAGTTCGAACATCCTTATCTATTCAGATCTATTCTCATTTAGATAAGATAAAATGTGAAAGTAAAAAGTGCAACCTTGTACAAAATATTGATGCACATGAAATTCTTATAAATCAGTAACAAGATTGTTTAAAACAATTTTAAATATTCAATTGAACTGTAATGTTTATTAGTTGCAAACCATTTAGATAAGGGGAAACAATTCTAAATAAATTAAGATAAGGTAAACCAAAGTCTAGGTATTATACTATACCTATTTATACATACATATACATAAATACAACTGGGTAATACCCTCACTACAAAACTACTTCAACAACATTCCTCAAAACAATTTTATAATAATTTCTTATTAAAGCTTGATACCTAAATCACAAAATTCCTGGAATATAAAGTGTTTAAAAACACTATTTTCATGCAAATACTAATATAGAGTTCCTTCATATAAATCTAAAGTCCAAGATAAATAAATGCATAAATAAAATAAAAATAAATGTACCACAAGGGCTATATACATAGAATGATTATGTAAATAAATTATAATAGTCAGCGAACAATAGAACAAAGGTGGAATACATACTTAAGTGCATTCAATCAATCTAGGGAGCAAAAATAAGTGCACCTCCAAAACACAAACACAAAAATAAAATACACAGCATCTATTCTATGTCAAACACAGTGATAGATATATAGATGCAAGACAGACCTTTTTATAAGGATTCTTATAACCGTTAGTCTTCATTTTATTTCCACTGGCACGGTCTTTTTCTACTGTTATCGAGCACTGCATTTCTTGACAGCAGAAAGAAAATTATCATTAGTGAAACCAAAATCACTGCCATTTATTACTAGTCTCATAATGGGGTTCAATTACTAAATGATGTTTGAGGAATTCAAATAGTGCCAAGTATTCTTGTGTTACTTTAGCTTATACATTTTACTAATTGCTTACACAACAAAGTCAAAACACTGAAGGGTATAGGGGTAATGACCTGTTTACCCATTAATAAATAGTGCATGTAATTGACTATGAAGTTTTGTTTGTGCAGTTGTTCTGTTGACATTGAAGCTATGAAAATACATCTCTGGTAGTAGAAATAAATATTAGTTTGAGGATAATTTGCAATTTGAAGATAAAATTGTCTTCTAATTATGTTAACCTCATTGTATTGAAAAGACTAGAGTTGTATGATCAATAAATTATCCAAGTTAGCCTAGAAAACGTTAACAGTTAATGAATTAGCTATAGCACAGAATATAATTAGTTAGATAGTTACCTATGTAAAGTTGATGGATATCAGATGTTGGAGGGAGGAGTCTGGTGTTGTGTGGAAGTGGCAGGCCGGCAGGCGCTCGCCTGACTCTCTCTCTTGTGCTTACGCATCGTGCCCTTGATCCTCTCTGCCGCTATCAAACACCAACATAGTGCTCATAAATCGAGTGTCCATTTTTCAATTGCCTTGTGCCGTGAGATATAAATCGATCCTTTGAATGCCTCTTTACTAATACATCCTTAATTTCTTTGGCCTATTCTTTGCTAGTGGTTCGATTTGTGTAAGGCAGCGTTTGTAGCACTTAGTATGTATGCAATCGCATTGTCACTAGCTCTAACGAATGACGCACTTAGTGCACCCCTTACTCCTGGAAAAAGAAAATGTATTACCTATATTAGTGAGTATGATCGCATCGCATGCCGCATTGTTTTCATAGAAAGGTCATCAGGACCGAGAAGGCCATTGGGAAACTCGTGCAAGCCATGCCCGTCTCGGCCCCGCGCTAAATGGGTCGATGGCGCCAAAACGTCATCGCACCGAGTAGCAGGGTTGAGAAAATAAAACATAGCGACATGAACGCCTTCGCATCCAGTACCTATATCAAATGCATGATTCCGCTTTATCAGCTAACAAAGAAGATGCAGCTTGTACTGCAAATCTTTACAATAATTTTGCACTGAGTCATACTACTAGATCGTAAAGAAACGATGCAGTTTCACAACAAGGCGACAGTATTACATGATGCACTTTCACTGAGGACGCGCGGCGAACTTCCGCGTTGGCAATAGGGACCACTTAGGAATCAAAACAGACTTACCTTTTGCAGTTTATTGGGGTTAATTTATCATGTTACAACTTATACACACACACCCCACATGAAAAAAAACATGGCAGCCGTAATGAGTGAGTGAGAGTCGAAATTTTTTATTATTTTTGCGCAACTCCGTCAAGAGACAGAAGTGACGTTTCGTTATCGACCAATCATAGCCCAATTCATTTCAATATTTTCAAAGATGGCGGCCGGAAAGCCCGTGTTATAACATTTCAACGCTGTGATTCGCGGAAATTATAATAGCCTAGCTCTATTGGCCTATATTTATGCGGGAGCAACCAATGAAAATATTGCGTTGCTACCGGAAATGACAATTTTCGCGCCACGTAGAGACGCGCCATATTCAAATCGTAAAACCTGAGACGCCATGACGACACGTGAACGTGACCTCAATCTTTACAAAAACTTGACCTTGCAAATTTTTTGCTGGACAACACAAGAAACCTGTCCCAGGGTCTTTATTGGGCTCCATGGTATTTTGAGTAGTAATTTTATTTCCATAGAAATACAATCTCAGAGCATAAGTTACCAGGGTTACCAAGTGGGATTTGAACCCACGTTCCAGCATACAAGTTCTGCTGCGCTCTAACAAACTGAACAATCGTGCGTGTATTCAACCCATGCACCCTACGTTGTTGACGAAACCTACGAAATTTGATATTGCTCTGAGGGTAAAGTAAGGGGTTTGTTTGTAGATTTGTAGTTATAAAAATTAAAGTAAAGTTATACACAGTTATACGTCATACGATTTGTTTATTCCTTTATTTTCGTATAATATTTAGCACATCTAATGCACCTATATACATTTGAGTTTTTTAAATTTATAAAATATCTACTAATGACCATTTGACTATGACATGAATTTCTGAACAGGATTACATAAGTTTTTCTATGGTTCCAATATGCATTAGATGTGCAATGTAGTATATTGGTGGCTATGGCTACACAGCCGTATATATAAAGTTAAATTATATACAGTTGTCGCATAAACATGGTACATTAATACTTAAATCAGTAACCGTAACCCAACTTAAACGGATTTTAACATCACTTCGTGGCGCTACCATACAAACTTGAATTTGTGCAAAATATAATATCATATGGGCAGAAATATATCATAATAGGATACTCACATACATCGGCACATTAGTTTATAATAATCTAATATGAAAATTTATTACAAAGCTGTATACGCTAAAAACTTTCAAAGCCGTCGTATCAAGCTATATTTCTATATAAAACATTTGTATTAATAGATGGCGCCACAACAAGAAACACCACACCAGGTTTACCTCTTCTCAGATTTTACAGGGCATAGGGGTGTTCCGTGTTGTAACGCCCATCACTCGGCCGACTGGCCTTAATAACTCCCAAACATTAAACAATAAAACGAACCTTACAAACTGAACAGCGATCACAGAAATGCATAATGTTATATAAATTCTCAACACTACGACCAGGAATAAATAACAAACGAAACAATAGGAAAAAAAATAACTATGTACGGACCAAATTTGGTGTTATTTACATTTTATGTGTGATTGTTAAGTTGACATAGTAGTTAATACAAAAACGCTTATTGTCACTGTTTATATTCGATTCACTACTAATGTCAAAGAATATAGGATCATATACATACACTACGCTACTGCAGATCAGTAGTCGCCAGGAATAGAATACAGTGGTAATTTAACAATAAAAGCAAAATATGTCATTTCATTATTATTAGGTCAGTTCCAGTATTTTCTCTGAAGTATTTCTACTATTTTATTTAAGAGCCGGCACCTATAGTAGAAAAATAAATGTATGACTGACAAATCTCATCTAATAACATGCAAAATTGTATACAATGTTTCTCAAAACGGTTGATAACATAATAACAAGTTGCAAGGAAATACTAGACTCATTTAGAAGGACTTAGTTTACCTAAAACCAAATATGTATTTCAGTGTAATGTAGTTAGATCTTTCGCAACTATATAAGCACGTCTACTAACCTGCAGTATGAAAAAACTTAGTCACGTCGGCAACTGTTGTAAACAAATATATAATTTAATTTGGTAAAATTCAATACATACTAGGCATTAAGTTTGACTCAAATCACACTTAAGTACTTTATAAGCTCAATTATAGAAATTTCTTTTCTTATCCAAAATAATGACAGTTGTTTTATCTCACGCCCACATACATACATACATAACATTACGCCTCTATCCCTAATGGGGTAGGCAGACCAGTTTTATGGCTATGCGTACAGACACGCGCCCGTGTGTGCGTAACTACAGGCGTACTAAAAAGACCTGTCATAGACCAATTTTTTTCTGAGGGGAGGGGGGGAGACAAATATGTACTGCGATGGAACCTCTACCTACAGTACAAAAAAACACCGTTCTAGGGACACGTGGTCTATACAATTCTACCGTGAGATAAAACGTGTACGTTTCTAAGGGAATATAGTATCGCCGACGTGCCAAACAAACAACAGCGCCCTCTATGCCAATTTGTGAACAAACCAGTACGAAGTGCGACTTCATACACGTTATTATTTACACCTTATCTATGTTTTCCTTCACTGGCTCTCCGGTCGCTTGGTTGTATCCTCTGGTTTTGGTTTGGCGACCTTGGACACGATGTCTTCGCTTTTAGGGATGTTTTCTTCTTCGCTGAACTGCTCGACGGCTTTCTTCATCTCCCGCCGCCGCTGCGCCTCGCGGATTATGTCGAATAGACTCTGTAATGGAGAATGATGAAAATGAATGACTGTCGGTGGGAATAGGATTTGAATGATGATGTCTTTCAGGCCCCTTTACTGGCACTTGTAAAATCCCCGGAAGGCTCATTCAGGTCCGTTAACTGGCACTTTTAAAATGTCCTGAAGCATCTTTTAGGGTTCTTTTACTGGTACTTTTAAAATTCCCGGAAGCATCTTTCAGGTCCCTTTTAAAATTAACGGAAGCAGCTTTCAAGTTCTTTCACTGGCATTTTAAAATACTTGGAAACATCTTTCAGATCACTTTAATAGTACTTTTAAAATGTCCCTTCTCTTTCTTAGATCTTTGTCCCTTTACTGCCCGGAATCATTTTAAGACCCGTTTAAAATTCCCGGAAACATCTTTCACCTCCCTTTACTGTTGTATAACACTATAGGTGCACTATAAAAAAGATAAATAATCCTACCTTTCCATCAGTTTCCCCGTCTTGTGGGTTGTCCTTAGCGGCGGTGGCGGCCTTGTCCAGCGCCTTCTGTATCCGACTCTCCACTTCAAGTATCTCTTCCTTGTCGAGCAGTTCGATGAGTTCCGCCATCTGCTTCTCTGACAGGTGGACGTGCTCGTTGCCTATTATCTCTAACATCTGGAATTTTAAAATGAAAATCGATTGTACAGTTACCTATTTGGTTATTACAAGGGATAAAGAATAAACGAGGGGAAAATTTATTAGCAGAACAGTTTATAGAAGATGGGATAAGAAAATAATACTGGCGGGAAGAACGGAGACATATTAATTATACCATTAAAAGGTACGACGACACAAACCAAACTGAAGTAAGTATAATCGCAGATTAGTCTTTATGAAGGAACATTAGTAAAAGTCTGTGGTAAATGTAAAAAAGTAAAGAATTTACAGCAACCAATCAATTTACTTACAACGTCAGTCCTTGCGAGCTGTTCAAAGCATATTTAATTTCTTACACATTGCAAAATCATAAAAAGTCGTCCAAATATAATTGCAATGATACATACCTTCAATACATCAACCTTATTGATAAAGCACACGACTTGAGCACTTGTAAGTTGAACGGAGTTGTTTGACCTCAACGAGACCTTCATGGAGCACACAGTCAAACAGGCGCGGATACAGGGGGGGGGGGGGGGGGGGGGCATAGGGGCAATGGCCCCCCCCTAAAACCCTGGCTCTCACATTACTAAATTGAGTAAATTTTATTTTAAAATATATGATTTTTTAAAATATATGATTTTCTCAAAATGGCCCCCCCCTAAGCCAAATCTTGTATCCGCGCCTGCAGTCAAAGGTGTTGTATGATTTTCGCGCTCCAGGAAAAAGGCCTTCAAGGGTCGAAACGTTAAGGTCAAACACCTCCGTTCAACTTACAAGTGAGTAGTCGTGTGCTTTATCAATATGATAACACCTGTTCGTCGTTTAGTGATAAAATCATCAAACTGCAAGTCGTTCTTGAAAATTGCAAAACCATAAAAAATCGTCCAAATAAAATTTCAATGATACATACCTTCAAAACATCATCAACCTTCAACTGTCCGTCGAAGTCGTCATCCAGTCTGCCCAGCACATCTTGTATGAGCTTCAGTTTCGCCTCATCCGGCACCTTCTGTAGACTCTTAATGGAATGCATCAGTTCATCGATCTGAATCAGCTGTTCTTTAGCCTTCTGAGGCTCGGAGCTCGCCTGTTCCAAAGTGGTCAATAGTGCCTTCTCTTTGGATTCCAATTCCTCCAGCGCGGCGTCCAGTTTGCTTATCATGTTGTTCACGGCGCGGTATAACCTGGAATTATTGGTGTAGTGGTTAATTTGGTATTTTACGATTATTCTGCTTTTTTCGTGTCGGATCATCATCTCTCTAGCCTTTTTCCGTATTTCACGGGGTCGGCTACCATACTAGGAGACAGAACGAGGATACTGATTTTTACACAAAGCGACTGCGGAAGGAACTTAATTACTTTTTATTAAGACACACAAACGTATGTATTTAAGTACTTTTGGTCGAATAACTATATTTCTTATTCTTTCGCTAGCAGTTAGGATAAATACCAAACAACCGCAAGTTGAAAGCTGGATACTTCTATAAAAAAAAACATGTAGGAACTAGGAATTTACCATACTGGATTAGAACCGATAAATAACATAGAGACTACCAAAAATTGAACCCAGAATATAATTTACGGGTTGACATAAACTACCTCAGTAAGTCGTTATCGTTGCCATGCCCAGAATAATTATCATAGTGATAAGTTTCCTCATATGTTTATAGTCATGCCATAAGATATGACGTAAGAGATAAACAATCAACAGAACATCTATGGAGTGATCAATGATAACAAGGACAGATAATGAGGGCTATTCAGATATGCATATGACACAACTTAACTGATACAAGGGTAAAGGACAGCTTCCCGTCCCGTATTAGCGTTTCTCAGTCATCAAAACTGATTTTGATTGATTGATTTCACAAATAAATTATTTCAGGAAATGAAAAATGCCATACATATTGTTCGAGCCCCATTGTGTGTCACGGTTCGAAACACACCACGTACCAATGTGTTTTTTTTATATGTAGATACGTTTATTCGGCGCTTTTACGATGAAGGAAAACATCGTGAGGAAGCCTGCACGTGCACACACCTAAGAAGAAATTCAAAAGTCATGTGTGAAGTCGACCAATCCGTACCGGGCTCACGGGCTCGATCCCCATATTCCAGGGTAGGCTCATGCCCCTCGGTTGGGACGTATAAGAGCTGATGATGAATAAAAAAAAATTGTTTAAGTGAGTTACCTGCGTGCGCCCTTTGACAGCTTGATGTCAGCCTGCTTGGTCTTGACGATCTCCTGCATCTCCTTCACGTCCTCGCTGTAGTCCAGCAGCTCGCCCTTCAGACCCTGGATGCTCTCCTTCTCCAGGAGTAGCGACTTCTTCTGTTCAGCTGGAATTTGGAAAAGATTCATGTTTTATGCTTGCTTCAAATTGAGAGTCTACCATATAAACTGACTCCGTGGTCTAGTGGTCTGAGCCATGGGCTTCCCATCCGAAGGTTTTGGGTTTGATTCCCCGATTGATTGATTTTTCCCCAGTTTGGTTAGGACAATGCAGGCTGAATCACCTGATTGGCTTGAAGAGAAACGATTCCATGCTTCGGAGGGCACGTCAAGCCGTCGGTCCCGGTCGTTGTCTTTGTACATAAACCATGTCAGAGGCCTGTTAGCTGATCTAGTGGTTTAAAAATCTTTGACACCAGGGTCCACCGGGTCAATCGACTTGAATTGAAACACATACGACAGGAAGAAGACCATATGAACAGGAATAAAATGTTATTACTGTGAAGGTGAACCAACTAAAGCGTCTTGGTTTAATTTATTTGTTTACTGGCTCTGGACAGGATAAAATGTATAAATAAATGCATGTACGAAAGTAGCGCATCATTGTTTACGTTTACATTGCACCTTGAATTCCAGTGGAATTTGCCTTGTTCAACAGGGCTGCTCTAAACCAATGGATGGATGAATAGATGGAAATGGTTTTTATATATTTGGATAAAATTTCACACATTTGTACAGTACGTAGCTATACGAAATTTCATGAAAAAGCATAAACAATTACCCGAGAAAACTTCATCGGTTTGGAACGGCTCTGTTACCCTAAAGAGGTTGTTGCCTGTACAATTCCGAATCTCATCCGAAACGTATGTTTATTTTAGCAATGACTGTTTTGGCTCAAGTGTGTACATTACCTACCTACCTACTATTTCATTTCATTGTGGCTTTTAAAACGTATGTAGCCGAGATGACTTCCGCATCCGAAAATGTGTGCTTAGTCAAATATTTATTTGTCTCCTTATATCATAGTTCACAAAGGTAATGTGATGTGAATACTGAATGAATGAATAGTTAAGTTAGTACAATTTTTTTTGTGTCTTTCTGATCAATAGCGATTTGAAAGAGTTAGTATTTTGGTAAATTAGTTCTGCTTGTTTTTATGTGCAGAAAAACATTATTTGATGTGGTGAAAAGCGCTTTTATTGTACCATTGATGCTCTGCCTAACCCACATCCCTATAGTGCAGTTTGATGGACGGCAGGCAACTGCCGCCAAGTAACACATCATCAGCTCATATAGTACGTCCCCACTGAGAGGCACGAACCTAGGGCGTGTGACACAGTCTATTTATTCCTGCGGGAAATCCACTAAATAAAGGTAGCGCAGCTGTAGAGCTGCTAGATAATAAAAGATATTAACAGAATATTTTTTACGGTTTCCTAAATAAGTGGTACAAATTACCCATCAGTACACATAGCACATTCGAATAAATGCATGCTAATTATATATGTTAAATCAACGGCAACTATAACACTCGCTATTGTACTGAATATTCTGTAAATAGCCTGTGAATGATATCTTCCAGAATCAGCGATCTTGGTCCGATAACCGTGTTTTTATTTTCACGTGGCCTGCAAGGTTTATGTTGAGTTAATATTTACAACTGCAATCTTCCTTTAGAGTGGGTTTTTGAGTCGAACAACGACCCGATGTACTCTGGTGTCAGAGTCTTCAAACCGCCTAGTGGCACAGCTATTAGGCCCCTGACATGGTTTGTCTAACGACCACTGTTAAAGACAGCGACCGGGACTGCTTAAAGTTCCCTTCAAAGCACGGCTTCCTTTTTCTTTTCGTACAGTTTTATTTTTAAATACATACAATTTATAAAAAAAATGCATAAAATAAAGCCAATATTGCCTGCAACATGGCACACCGTGTCACTAGCCAGCAACTTCTCTCAAACAAAAGGGAAACGACCAATCAGGGCCGAGATTTTCCTGGATGTATAAATACATACAAAATTTTATATAGGTTGGCAACCTTTGCACGTGTGATTGAAGCCGATTTTCTTCTGTGGCGCGTGTTTTATCACGTGCATATAAATATGATAATACAGTGGTGCATAGATATATGAATCGTGCTCCTTTATCTTAATGTTCTTAATTGTTTTCAAGATAGATAAGTTGTTACTAGGTGCAGCAGACGCTATGTAGGAAGTATTTAAATTATTAATCATATTACAATAAAAAACATCACCAGACCGCGCGATAACAGGAATTAATCTTATCATAGTTTTTAAATAAATCGGCCCACTTACCCAGATTAACGATTACCTATATTTATCTATATCATGACCCTGAAGGAAGTGAGATGCAAAGGAATATCTCGGAGAAGTTACAAGAATACACCACGTCTGTCTATCTGGATGTTTTGCTGTCGTTGGCTACCTAGATGGATTTGAATGTATGGTATTTTGATAGACATAGTTATGGTAGTAGACACTGTTTACCGCGGGAAAATACCTTATTCCCATGTCAAAACTCGATTGATTAGTTGGGGGTAAAGTAAAAACGTGTAAAAAAGATAGTGCAATAGTGACGCAATAAGACATTTTATTAATTCCGTTATAAGATTATTTTCTTACGCAATAAATTGCTATTTCTGAGAAAATAGGTATTATACCTACAAGGAAAATAAAGCTTATCTATAATTTTGCATGCTCTCTTCGCCATATCGATCTTGAACTAAATTTCCTAAGAAAACTAGATGGATCTTTGCCAATCCTACATACCTACTATGCCAGACAGCGAGTCTAGAGTTGTTACTCACAGCAATAATTATCATTAGCTAAAGATGTCATTGCCTCTACCTATTCTTTACAAATCTGGCGATCCTGCGTCATTCTGTTTACATAAAAAATGCGAGCCACTACTTTCGCACATGATCAAAAACTATTGTTTATCTGAAGACTTTGGAAGTTGCCACAAATACACAAACGTATTTATAGGAAGTGTTTGTTTGTCTTTCATCTTTCTTTTCCGTCAAAACATAGGATTAACAAGATTAGATATATATTTGCTAGAGAAAGTTAGGTTGAAGAGTGATAAAAGCAGCCTTGTTTATTTACACCACTTATAATCAAAGTTCAATAAACTGACAAGGTGATAGACTAGAAATTTTTATAGAAATGAAAAATAAAAGCCAGCAAAATTACTGGCAAACCAGACAATCCACCTTACCTTAGGTCCCACAGTGTGCAATGCATCCACTAGAATCTTGTAGGGTAATAAGTTGTTAAGGATTACCATCTGATGGGCCGTACACTTGGTTGAACCATATAAAATAAAACTCACCTAGTTTCTCCAAAGCATCTTCAATGACTTCAATATCCTTTCCTGACAGACCTTCTTCCGCTGCCTGTTTCGGAGTATCCACCTCAATAGACGGTGCTCGGTCTACAGACGCTGGCATATCTTCAATGTCAAGGACTGGAGCCTTGTCAACGAGCATCTCCTTTTCAGCCAACTTCTCTCTCTTCTTGGTGTCAAGTAGCTGCTTCTCTCTTTCCGCTTCTTGCTGCTCTTTGATCTCTTCCTTGATCTTTTGTTGCTCCAATTTGATTGCATCCACTTTAGTCTGTAAAATTTTAAATGTATGTAGAGCGTAATACTTAGCTTAGTAAAAAAATGAATTACCACTTTAGTGCTGATAAAGATAATATTCCTGAGCTTCTATTTATAACTATTTATTTTGGTATTTGATTGTACATTTCACTCAGGCTATCAATATTTGTTGTTATTGTAAATAGATTAGATTACTATCTTATCTAACTATTTGATCAAAAAAATGATCTTTGATTTGCATATTGAAAAAATTGCACAAAATATACCTTGAAATCGATTTTGCCCTCCTTTTCTCCAATGGCAGCTTTGGTTTGAGTTACTAACTCTTCTGGCAGAGCAGAGATTGTAGCCTTCAGTTTGTATGTGGTAGGCACATTGTCAGGAACCATCAAAGCTCTCGAGAGCAACAGAAGTGATGGTGGTACCCTCTCATTCAATGATAAGTCCAACCAATTCCTCAACTCCTTCTTTAATCTTTCTTCTGACACACCGTAAGCCCTCATACCTCGGGCCTTACATGCATTCTGCAACTCATTGAAGTTCAAACTGTCAACACCCTCCTTAGCGATCATTTTATCATCAGCATTCAATGACCGCAACTTCATTTTCAAACTCCACCTTAACATTGCATTTGTTCCAAGTGTACTAACATTTAACACTTTACACAAGGCCACTAAGTGTGGTCGCTGTAACGAGTCTAAAGTAATCTCATCTTCAAATAATTTAGAAAATTTCATGATTTCTTCACTTGTAGCAACGTCACCTGAAGTCCGTATCCTCGTAAAGAACTGTGAGAATTCTTTTGCAAGCTCTGAATGCCTGTTGCTAGCCTGAGGGGCCATTTGGTCCAAGGTCTCTTGGAAAAACTTGGCCATTTCAAGCTTCACTTTTAAATGCTGTTTCATTTTTGAGTCCCTTTGATCTTTACTTTCAAATGTGGATGGCAGCATGTTGGGGAAGAGTTTTATGAGGAAAGGCAGAGTGAACTCCAGGAATGGTACCAAAATGATTACAATAAATGGTACCATTCTGAATAGATCACCAATAGTTGTGATCAAAAGCTTATGTTCTCTCCTGGTGAGTGATTTTCCACGAAGAATTTTAAAACACAAGCCAATAGATATCCTTATCTCAAGGAGGAACAGTCTGAAACCATGATAATAGTGTCGCAATTCATCCATTATTCTTTCTTTTAGAGGTTTTTTTGGAACTGGCAGTGTTGGACGCTTTTCCTTTTCTTCTAAATCTTTCTTGATATTCTCAACAGTGGCTTCAACCTTTGATGATGGTTTATTTGGTTGATTCTCATAGTAAGAAGGTGTTGTTGCAATGAATCTCAAGTGTGGAGAATAGCAGTAAAGAGTTTTGTTGAGGGGCTTCTGGGTGATGTCATATCGCAAACCAAGGGGCTGTGTTGTGTAGTAAGAGAGTGACCTTGACAGGGTTATGTATGGGTAATTTTGAAGATTTTTAGAGGTCTCCCATATTAAGGCTAAAATTAAATTAAAAGCATTAAATGGTTGTTAACTATGAATATCCATCAGATCAGATGATAAACATAAACACAGAACATAGTTAATATCCTCTGCATAGGTATAATATTCTGCTAGGCAGTTTTATAGAAAATATAACAACGAGCTGCTAGCGTAATTACAGCATTGAAACAGGACACAGATTTATCTAACAATGGACATTGATATGTCGCATCAACCATGTGATATGATGTCTAGAGAAATATCAACAAAGGAAATGACATTATTTGACGAAAGGTTGTTGTTGAACAAGCAATTCTACATCCAGTAAACAGTATTTTCTTTATTAAAGGTAAGTTAACCGTTATATAAATATTGCTCGTAATGAAGTCATGGAATAATCAATCAAAACCTTAGGTACCAAGAGAGGTTATAAACTGAGTGCAATACCGGAAAACAATCAATACTTACTTGATTTTTTGATGCACCTACAATTATTTAGAATTATTCTATTCATGTTTATGCTTCGAACGGCCTATCAATTGCAATTTATTTAAAATTTTACAAAAACAAAATCAACCTTTTTATCACCATGATAGACAGTCGAGATTTTTTTAACACAGATTATAAAATATGAAAAAAAACTAGGATATTGTCTAAAAAGAAAAGTAAACAGTTTTAGTCTATGGAAATAAAGGCTCTTCCACATGCAGATCCTTGAACTTAGTTTATCCATAAGTAGAATGTGTAAAAGGCCAGCATTTTGACGTTTTATACCGGAAATGCTTCACCTTCTGAGGGAAATGCTGTTTCTATTTCTATCACTTTACTTAGTTAGTATGGGATAGAAAGAGATAGCTAGCAATAGTTAGATTTTTAGGTTAGAATAATAGAAATATTTTGATTTGGTTTGGTCGTGATAGCAACGCAAGTGTTAGTTTTGTGTAATTAAAATATATAAATGAATATCTTCAGACAATCAATTACTTCAAATATTGCAGATATTATCAAATCAATTATTCGGCCAGTTTCAAATAGTGAGTATCGTCATAGTTTTATAACAAAAATCTCATTGTTGCTGACTGAAATGTTTCAATTTTACATATAATTTACTTATTTTCAGGCAGTTGTTACATGAATAACATGTCGATAAAAGGCGGCCCCAAGAGAATAGTTTGGGTAGATTTGGAGATGACAGGGCTGGATATAGAAAAGGACCATATAATGGAAATAGCCTGCCTGGTTACTGACGCTCAGTTGAATGTTGTAGCCGAAGCCCCTAGCATCATTATCCATCAGCCAGACGAGATCCTGAAGTCAATGGAAGAGTGGTGCACCAGACAGCATGGTGAGGTACGGTATGCAGCAAGATCATTTTACTTCGGATTGAGTTTATGTAACCTTTAGAGCAGTATGAAGAAATACTTAATAATTTCATGGGGGTCAATTTGATCCAAAAATTTTCTAATTAAAAAAAAAATATTTTTTTGTGACTAGTTTTTTTGTATTTCATAGTGTCCCAAAGCCTATTCTTAAACTCCTACAATCCGCCCTGAACTTGACTCCATGACCTTTACCTCTACATCAGTAACATAAGTTCACTGTGTTCCTTGATGATTAATATTGTATATAATCACAGGCACATCATGGGAGGATAGAAATTACCAAATTGTATCTTAATTTATGACAAATATAAATAGAACATTGAGATATTAATGTACATTTTTCTTTGTTTTGCAGAGTGGTTTGACCGAAGCTTGCCGAAATTCGAAAATATCTTTAAAAGATGCCGAAGATCAAATCTTCAAGTTTCTAAGGACTCAGGTTCCAGAGATGAAATGTCCTTTAGCAGGAAATAGTGTCTACATGGACCGACTGTTTCTAAGAAAGTATATGCCCAGGGTAAACGGCTACTTACATTACAGGATTATAGATGTTAGCACCATAAAGGAATTGGCAAAGAGATGGTACAAAAAGGAATTCAATAAATTACCTCGGAAGAAGTTTTCACACAGAACTATGGATGATATTTTAGATAGTATTGCAGAGCTTAAGTATTATAAAGAGCATATATTTAAAAATAAGGATGCTGATTTAGAATAATATTTTTTGCACTATTTGAGGCAAACCTAGATGCGCTACTTAGCTAGCATATTTTTTTTATTCCTGTTTTGTTTTTTTGATTCTTAGTACAATTGTATTGACATTTTTGTTAACTTAATACTAGGTATTATGAATATCTATTAGGTATGATGTAGCCATACATGGTTTTCATTCATGTAACTACCAAATGGTAACATATTTCTGTTAATTATAAATGTGACCTACCTCAACATTATACAAAACAATGTTTATTTTTTTAGGTATTTACGAAAATAAATCCTGCCTTAAATTAAAGCAACATCTTTTATTTAATGCATGAGCAAGTATGTAGAGTTAGTTATTTATTATGTTGATCAATTTTTGAACTCTACACACAGTTATTTCAATAAAGTAAAGGTTAGTCCGCATTAGGACATAGCTGCAGCTGCAGCGGAGCAGCGCGGCGCGGCAATGTCACTTCATACTTGTTGACAGATTATGTCGCGCCGCGCCGCTCCGCTGCAGTGCTGCGGTGCATCTCATACAATGAATCATTTGTCACGGGGCGGCGGCTTCGCTGCAGTTACGTCCTAGTGCGGTCTAACCTTAATTATCAGCAAAAGCATTTAAAAAAATAATTCTTTTAGAGGTAGGAAATAGAACCAAAAATATTATATCTTAAATAATTTAATGGTAGCCTAGCCATGGACCAGCCCGAATCTACTGCCATTATACCCACATCAATACTCTTTTTACTCGCTGATTTAACTGCTATAGAGGCTAGCGTCACCGAGGGTCATAATCATAACATTAAAACCGTAAAATTGACGACTCGATGTGGACCCTTGAAGTTTATAGCGTCCTGCCTGACACGTACATTGAAGACTCGTACATATAGACATAGACTTATTCGAAGGTTTCTTTTCAGCGTTTCCAGTAGAAATAACTATTAAGAATGTTCCACCATAACATGATGGGAAATAATTTTTGGACCCTACTCCATGAGAGAGAAAGGTTAGGTTTGCACAGAACCCTACCATCTGTAGTTCATCTACTCAATAATAGATGGCGTAACATACATCAATCCATGAAAACTTTTTAGGAGAATCCATTTCGAGATGAGGTGAAAAATCAAGTTGTTCAATTTCGTTGAATGAGCAACCCCTATCAGTTTTCGGGAAGCTGATTACACTTACCTACAGATCGTAAATGGTATGAGTTCGTTTATTTTGTAATTTTTATCCGTCGAAACAATTTTAAGAATTACTCACCGCTAGTTTTCAAGAATTCTGCGTCATATTTACGAGAGTGGCACGCTTTCTTCTCTTTAAAAATTTATAGGGAACAATCACGAGGAAAACTTGTGCGAGTTTAAGCTATCAGGTAAAAGCTTTGTGGGTTATTTATCTAGCTGAGACTTGGGAAAAGAAAATGTGCTAGTTTCGGGATCAAGTTTACCTAGGATGAATTTTAAGTTCAACAAAAGACGCCGACTTGGGATGCCGACTTATAATAAAATTATAATATAAGTAGCATAAGTAACAAAGTCAGACCATGATCCATACTAATTTGAGTTATCTGGCATAAAGAAACTGCCCTCTGGTATCGCAGTTTCAAGCTAAAATTAAAATGCAAAATGGGACAGTTTTATTACGGCGTAGTAAGTGCTACAAACTTTGTAGCGAAAGTCTACACCTTACGACATCCTTCGTAGTAAGTCTTAGCATGTACCTATTAGAAATTCTAATGGGAGTATTTTCGTAAACAAGTATAATTTTTATCAAGTAAACATACATATAATCACGCCTTTATCCCTAATGGGGTAGGCATAGCAAAAAGGACCCAAAGGTCATTTGCCACGTCTGACAAGTTTTGGAGATATTTATTTCAGATGGTCATGTATATCGCTATAGTGATGGGTTGTCTTGTCAGGCCATCGCATAAATTGCAATACACCGAAACCCTCGAATCCCTAAGCTGGTTCTTACAGCATGCCAGAGAGGAGATGAAGCTGGCACATTCTACGTTTTTCTATCACTCCCAGTTCAGCATGGAAGTATATCAAGTAAAATTATATTTAAAAGAAAAGTTTCAGACTTACGTAGGCGGCAGGCAATCAGTGAAAGTGAAATAGGTCTCCAGGTATTTATAAATCGGGGTCAAGGGCGGGTCGAGGTTAACATTACCACACGTACTCCAGTGGGAAGAAAAACTGCATAGCAATATAAGGCTAAGTCAGCGCGTGCGCCCCGTCACAAGCGCACGCTGTATATCGAGCGCGAATTACGCGATATGGCTTCCGATATTTTAAAATGTGCAACGTGCAATATAGTGATTGATGAAGTTTTATGCTTCATACAGAATAAAATTGATGTGATGAACGAAGAGTCATTAGTGCGTATATGTGAAACGGCATTTTCTGAGCAGGAAATTGAACGTGCAAAATCCTTGTTTTTCGAATCAATTTCCATGCCTATGAAAAAGAGAAAAAGGCAAGGGAAATCTCAACGTAACCTGCAGGATGTTATTGCCTTATTTAAGGAAACTGATCCAAATGAGACTCCTATCTTTGTGGCGAAGGATATTCAAAGACTACCGCCTATTTCTTTTGATCACGTCGATGTGACGCGACTTTTAAAGGATATTCTTATTCTTCAAAGGGAAATAAAGTCGGTTAAAGAAACGTATGCCACGTTAGAAACCGTTGAAGAAGTCAAGAAGGATTTATTTAATTTAAAAACGGCGTCACTAGTGAATACCTATAGCTTTGGGAATGTAAATCAAAGGCGAGGTGCCTACTTGCTACAAAGCAGTGATTGTGATAGTGGTCCAATGGGTTTACAACCAATTATGGACTCGGAAAATGTGAACTGTTCTACTACAAGCTCTCCAAAAAACCCTTTAGAGAAGGAGTCAGCTGCACACAGTGGGACAAACCCTGGGTCACAAACAGAATCTATTCTATCACTCTCATCTTCGTCGAAGGAATCTGCGTTACCCTCGGTAGCCGGTAAAAACACTGTACCTGGCTGCTGCAACACACCCCCTCCAGCGCCGACGTTGTTGCCGCCAGCTCCGCTGCCGGAAGCCCCGCGGGTTCCGTCGGAGCAGGCTCGACGGCCGCAGCCGCCGGGCGATGAATGCTCGGAATCTCTAAATCAAGGCCAGTCTACTGAGAAGATGGAACCACCGCGACGTAAAACAATGGCTGAGGTTGCCAGTACAGGAGAATGGCCAAAACTGAAGCAACATAGTGAGTGGAAAAAGCAAGTGGAGAGGAATAAACTCAGAAACCAGTTTATGAGTAGCAAAGGCAAGGCAAATGTGAGCTCTGAGACAAAGTTCCGGGCGGTTGATATTTTACCTATCTACATCTTTAATGTGGCCAAGACTGTGTCAATAAAAGATATATCTGACTATATACGAGCTAAAACACAAATTGAGGTAAAAGTGTTACAGCAAGATATGCGAGTAGCAAAGGTATATAATTCCTTTAAAGTATTTGTTCCTAGACAGAAAATAGATATATTTCTGAGAGAAGATTTCTGGCCGGAAGGTATATCTTTTCGACGTTTTGTGAACCGTGGAATTCGAACGGGACATGAACATGAGAACCGCCCGGTTACCGGCGGCGAAGGACTGGAAAATAATAATAAACAATAATGGATTGTACAACCAAGATGATAAGTTTTAACTGTAAGGGAGTGGTCCGATCGGCAGAGTGTATTAGGAAACTCTGTCGCATAGGTGACGTCATAGCTTTACAGGAGACGTGGCTTCAGTCGCACGACCTGCCTTTCCTTGATGGATTAGATGATGGTTTCGCCTACGTCGGGAAATCTGGGATGGACACCAGCGCTGGTATACTGAGGGGGAGGCCGTACGGCGGCGTGGCACTACTGTGGAGGAAGTCTACTTTCCCGGCGGTGAGCTTAGTGTCGTGTAGTAGTAAACGGCTTATAGCTATAAGGGTTAGCCTTGGTGAAAGTGACGTGCTTATTTTCTCGGTGTATATGCCGACACAATCGGCCGAAAATCTTGTAGAATTTACAAGTTGTCTCAGTGAAATCAGTGCGATAATAGAAAGTGAGAACGTGGAAACAGTCTTTATCCTCGGCGACATGAATGCGCACCCGGGACCTGGTGAGTTATTTTACTCTGAAATGTTAGGCATGTGCGCGGAACAAAATTGGTCGTGTGTGGACTTGCCTTTACTCGCGAGCGGTACGTACACGTTTGTTTGTGGAGCTAGCGGTAGCCGACGCTGGCTGGATCATTGTATAGTGACCGCGGCGGCTGAGCGGTTAGTGACTGGTACTCAGGTGTTAAGTGGCGTTTACTGGTCAGACCATTTACCCTTGTTAATTAACTGTAACATAAAACTGGTCAGACAAAACTGTGTTAAAAATGATCTAAAATCTATACAAAATATGGTTGTTTGGGGCTGTCGGGATTCCTGTCAAATAAATAAATATCGTGATATTTGCCATTCTAAACTTAGGGATATTGATTTTCCAATAGAATTTAATAATTGCTCTGACATAAATTGTAATGATATTTCTCACAAATTAATAATAGATAACATGTATAATAAAATTGTGACTATACTAAGAGAAGCCGCTGAATGTACCTGTAGACGTAACAATAGCAGCCATAATAACAAAAAGTTTAAACCCGTGGCCGGGTGGAACAAGCATGTTCGGTCGGCACACGAGCAGGCCCGCCGTGATTTTGAAATGTGGATATTATTCGGAAAACCTGAATCAGGTTACTACTATGATAGAATGTGTAACTCACGTAAAGTGTTCAAGTCCAAATTAAGGTGGTGTCAACAAAATGAGGATAAGATCAAAATGGACCTTATAGCTAAACAACATAAGGATAAGCAATTTGGAACTTTTTGGAAATCCACAAATAAGCTTAATCCGCGTCCGAGCCGTCCTGTGAGTGTAGCTGGAGTGCATGACCCTTGTGAGATCGCGAACCTATTTAAGACTCACTTCCATGTGAAGTCGCCGCTGGGTCCCGCGCCCGCGCACCCGCCACCGTCAGGTGACGGGACCGCGGCCGGGGGGCGTAGTGTCTACTTTACAGCCGAGGATGTAAAATCTGCGATCAAGGGTATGGTCCGCGGAAAGTCACCTGGCCACGATGATCTAAGCATAGAACATTTACAGTATGCAGGCGCTCACTTACCTAGGGTTCTGTTTATGCTTTTTAACTTCTGTATTAGCCACTCCCACCTTCCTCATGAGATGCTTAAAACCATTGTCACTCCGATTGCTAAGGACAGGACAGGTGACAGCGCGGACATTTCTAACTACAGGCCAATTTCACTTGCAACTATTATTGCGAAAGTACTGGACAGACTGCTTGATCGCCAGCTTGATAAGTACCTTAATTTACATGATGCTCAGTTTGGCTTTAAGCCTAACTTATCCACTGAAAGCGCAATCCTGGCGCTCAAGCAGACTGTTCGCTACTATACTGATAGAAAAACGCCAGTTTACGCTTGTTACCTGGACCTGTCTAAAGCATTCGATCTTGTGTCCTATCCCACCCTATGGGCAAAGTTGGATGCTTCGGGAGCACCTAGAGAGATTGTGTCACTGTTCCAGTACTGGTACCACAATCAAACAAATCTCGTGAGGTGGGCGGGAGCCTTTTCGGAAGAGTATAGGCTTGAGTGTGGGGTGAGGCAGGGCGGGATAACTTCACCCAAGCTGTTTAACTTGTATATAGACCAGTTAATCGATGAGCTCAGCAGCACTGGTGTCGGTTGTCACATAGATGGAATTTGTATGAACAATATTAGTTATGCTGATGACATGGTGCTGTTGAGCCCATCGATAGCTGCGTTGAGGCGATTACTTGCCATATGTGAAAGATATGCGGAGGCTCATGGCCTAAGATACAATGCCAAAAAAAGCGAGATCATGGTCTTTAAAGCTGGATCCAAATGCTACTCTACAGTGCCCCCCGTACTGTTATGTGGAGCTCCGCTAAAACAGGTCTCAGCATTTAAGTATCTGGGTCATTGGGTCACCGAAGATCTTAAAGATGATACTGACATAGAAAGGGAGCGGAGGGCGCTGGCTGTCCGATGCAATATGTTGGCTCGCAGATTTGCTAGGTGCTCCAAAGAAGTGAAAGTTACTCTTTTCAGAGCTTTCTGTCAAACTTTCTACACCTGCAGTCTGTGGGTCAACTATACGCAGAAGGAGTTCGGCGCCCTTCGAGTCCAATACAATAATGCCTTCAGGGTGATGTTGCGGCTACCGCGATATTGCAGCGCATCAACAATGTTCGCTGAGGCTCATACAGATGGGTTTCACGCGATAATACGTAAAAGGTGCGCCTCGATGCTAGAATGTTTGCGCGCTAGCCGCAACACCATCCTGTCCACTATCATCGACCGGTGGGACTCGCCCTTTCTCATACACTGGAATCGCCTGCATACTGAGAAGTAGGTAGGTAGGTAGGTGGGTAGGTACCCGATTAACATAGAACCTACTATTATGATAATTATGTGTTGACTGTGATTTTATTTTATTAATTTATTGATTTTATTCTAAATAACGTATGACATGTATTTGAATTATCTGATTTTCAATTGTATATTCGTGTGTTGTGATTGTGACCAATAATTGTAATTCCTGTTAAATCTAGTAACGTAGTTATAAGTTAAAACTAACAATATTGGATCTTTGATATCTGAAAAATAAACTATTATTATTATTATTATTATTAATATCTATCATTTCTTATTGAAGCTTTGAACTGCCTCTCTGTGGTCTAGTGGTCTGAGAGCCATGGGCTCTTGATCCGAAGCTCATGGGTTCGATTTCCACGGGGGGAATACAAAACTGATATTTATTGTCAATTTATCACTTTGTGAGATTTTAAAAAACCATCCCGTTTCCGGTTTCCGCTTCAAAACGAATACAATTTTATCCGGTTAGTAGTTAAATAACTGTCTAAAGTTAGATACCTTAATTTTCTTGGAGAAATTTGTTAAGATTCATGAGCCTGTTTAATACTGAAGAGAAATTATCTTTTTAAAATAAGTATCCTTATCTATCTCGTTCACATTAATATTAGAAATTCCTAAGTTTGTGTATGTTTATTACCGATTCACGCAGAATCGGTTGGACGGATTTGGATGATCTTTAGCACACCATGATTTACTAAGAATAACATCTAAGATACTTTTTACAGCGAGAAAGTACCTACATAATAATAAAGAACCTAATTTTAGATTCTCAGGTATAAAATAGCGAAGCGCAGCGTGCGAATGAAAATAGTTAGCCTAGCTAGCTAGCCTATGACCTTTTCTCTTCAGTTTCAGTAATAGGAGCCTACACTTTTCGCCTTGAAGATTGCACAAACTCTATATTTCCTGAACTTATATTAAATTTTAAATTAGTAGTTTCCGTCTCATCTCTTTTAGGTTCTAGCGTAAAAAGTATACACATACATACATACACAAATCACGCCTTTATCCCTAGAGGGAAAGGCAGAGCAGAAACGATCTAAACAAAAGTAAGTTTTGAGATTTTTATTACAGATGATAATGTACTATATTGCTATAGTGACAGGTTGCTGCCCATCGCCTATAAATTGCAATACACTTAAACCCTCGAATCCCTTAGCTGGTTTTTACAGCATGCCCGGGAGGAGATGCAGCTGGCACATTCTATGTTTTTCTATCGCTCCGAGTCCAGCATGGAAGAAAGTATAGGTAGCACAAAATATATCTGAGAATGAAATGTTTCTTCATGGAAATATAAATACTTGACCTCTCGAGGAAAAGTTCCTAAATTGGTGACCCCGACGTTATCGCACAAACGTTATGGAAGATCTTCAAGAACGGACCACACCAACACCACTGGACATCACCGCCAACCTGCAACTTGGACTTCGTTATCTCAGCGCATCCAGCCTCATCGTCACAGCAACCATCTTAGTCCCTGGCACCGCACGGCTCAGCATTGTATCGCACGGCTCAGCTGCTCGCTTCTGCTCATGCTTGCCTCTGATCAATGCTCGCCACACTGCCTGACACATCGATGAAGCCCTACGACGTCAACGGCTGTACAAGCATCTACGGTATCATATCGTCCGCCTGTCCCAAAATACCTAAGTGTTTTTCCGCGGCAAAAGCATCCTATACCATAAGCCTATACCCAGTAATAAAGTGTTTGAACAGTTAACAGACTTCAATGACGCGTACTATAGTGCCGAATAAATGAAACTGTTTCTGAGAAAATATTTATTTGTTCTAAAAGCAAAAAGTGGTTAGTCGGAGATGAAATACTTTTAAAGAGAATAATCAATTCTCCTCTTTTAAGAAATGAATGATACGGTCTTTACCTGTATTTTTTTTTTATTGATCCCTAATGAGTTTTATCTTGACTCTTGTCTTGGTCAGGGACGACAGGGACAGAGTCGACGATGGTGCGAGCTCACCCAGAAGATGCTTTAAAGAGTTGAGGGTAATATGCATTCGGAAACACAGACGCTGTATTGAGTTCCACTCTTTAGGCACTTTATAAAAGATGATTGGAAGCGTTTATAGTTTGAATTATCAACTAGGTATGGATGGCATCCTGCGGTAGTGGTTTTTTATATACTGGTACTGGTACTTAAAAATATGGGGCCTTGTGGGCGGAAGCGGAAGTGACTCTACAAAGTTAGATCGACATAATTATTATTCAAGATGTAGAGTTTCTTATTGGAGGCGGTAAATTATTCCAGCATTTAAAGTAAGTTAGGTATAGGGAGGGTAGGTATACCTAAGGATAGGATATGAGTAGGTAGGTGGGTGGGTCATCATCATCAGCCACAACAGTCCACTGCTGGACAATGGGCCTCCCCTAAATTGGGAGTATATGCCATATACTCACCACGCTTGGCAGGCGGGTTGGTGAGCGCAGTAGAAGTTTTCCATTCACAAGGAACGCTGCTGCCCATTCCCTGGATTTATCCCTTTGTCGCCTTTTACGACACCCGCAGGAAGTTATGGGGTGATGCTATTCTAACCCGGCACCACACGGTAGGTGGATATTAGGTACCCTACCTAATGGATGAAACGCGAAGGCGAGTCGTCGCCTCTGAACTTATATCGTCCTCTTTAAAGTCTATTTCAAGAATGTCAGAGGTGACCAAGAAACAAGCAACAGGCATTCCTCAAGTGGGCACTTGTTGATTTTCACTTGCTTATTTTTTCATGTGCCACATTTCAGATGAAAATTATCTTCCTTTTGTAAACAATTATTATCATATCACACAAGCATCCCAAGTAGGTATACGTAAGTATTATGTTATGTACGGTATGATAGATATTTTTATAAATCTGTAGTTGATTTCTATCATGGATCATTGATGTAACTATTTTTCCGCCAAATTGTCTTATTTAACCACGGCACGGTATTTAGACTCGTATTATACAGGTTCCTTTTAAAGTACGCGCGGAACCCTAAAAAACTTACATGAAAAAGATATCTCGAGTCGCCCTGAATAAACCAAACAACACATTTTCACAACATTTGTCAGTTAGGTAGGTATAAGTTAAAAAAGTAAAAGCCAGAAAATATTCAATTCCAACACGAAATTCTAATATGAAATCTCGGGCGCGGATTTAAATTGATTTATGATCAGGAGATCAATTCTTGGCAGCCGCTGGATGATAAATGAGTTACCTAGTTTCAAACGTTGAAGTTATCGCTTTTGTTTGGCTGTTTTGTCAGAAATTTCAATACAAAATCTGTCCTCACCATTTTATCAATCGTAAGTAGCGAAAAAAAAAAAAGGCTTTTAAGTAGTTGGCTGTTACGCTCTGCTTACCCCGTAAGTGATAAAGTTTTTTTTAATTCTTCTTCATTTCGAGTCCATGGGAAAACTCAAATGGTCGACCTCTATGGTGTTGAAGAATAATCAAATCTCTCTAGTGAAGTGATTGCTTTAAATGAATCTCCTATCTGATTGTAGTGTTGCCGCTGGATAGGTACTTACGATAGTGCCTCATCGATGCTATCGAAGTGCAATAATACCTGGTCTATCGATAGTATTGTTGGTAATCACTATCTACTAATCGTACCTACCTACTTATTGCTAAAAAAGTACTACCGAAATTTTGGCGTTGTACCACGTTGTACTATCGATTGTTTGGCAACACTAATCTGATGGAGTTATTTTCCCGTAAGCTCGGAAGTCGAGACCTCCTGGTCCTGTCATCACGTAAATGATTTATCCACAAATCCCCCAGAGCCCGGAGAGTGATTAAATCTGCTACAATTTTGAGGGCTATTCCACGACGCTACAAAAACAGCTGTTAACGATATTAATTATAATTACCTAGGTAAAAACAGAATCACATACATAAATCACTCCTTTATCCCTAAAGGGGTAGGCAGAGCGAAAAACTACCCAGAACACGAGGAATCCCCGAAATAAAATTTGTGAAAACGATTTTTTGGATTGCTATGGAATAGCCCGATTTCATCTGTTTATTAAATTGAACCAAAGTTAATTATTACGAAAGCTTTATGTTAAAAGCCATTAATTTTCTACCACAGCGCAGGCATTTACAATCCGAATGTATTGTATTTTGCAATGAAAATCCAATCTCAACGTTTGACCGCAAATTTTAACGTTCAGCGTTAATAATCCATTAATGTGATGGTTACGTTTTCGTCTGATAATAAATTTAATCATATTATAATGCACTAAATTGTATAAAAATATACCTACCTAAACTGTAAAAATTATACCTACTTCGTTTTCCGCTTGCAGGATCAGCCAGGTGATGCAGTGCCTCCACTGAGCTCCTTACTTCGGAAGGCGCGGCCGCCTTCTATAATGAATGCACCAATTGAGGTTTCAGAAACTAGAAATGACCAGCAACCCAATTTCAAAGGTCGTTTCTCAATGCACCTTGCCATTTCAATAACAAACATGGCTTCCACTTTCCTTAATGAAAGTCATTGAAGAGAATACACGTTTCAGTCCGTATTTACCTACTTACACAAGCATTCACTAACATTTTCCGTTACGCTTTCAACCTAGCCTACGCAACAGCTAGGCAAGCAGGTATCATCGCAAAATGTCCCTTCTAATAACGTCCAATCACAAAATGCCCCATTCGCAAGATATCCCTTTGATTTCAAAGGAACATTGCAGTTTTTTTAGTAGCTGCCCACTATTTTAACAAAATCTATCTAAAAGGGACATTTTGCGAAAGGAACATTATGAGAAAGGCACATTCTGCGACGTAAAGTGCAGGTATTTGTTAGTATTATGATGAGAGAACAGAAAGGGATGGTGTTCTTTCTCACCAGATTGCATTCAATATCATACCTCAACTTTACTACTTACTTACAACACTATTTGATATTTCTGGTTAGGATGTTCCTTCCCTACCTAAGTAGACAAGCAGCCCCTATCTTAGCCTTCACATTTACTTCACGAGAGGCCTTGGTAAAGTGCCTAAGTTTGTTACGTGAACCCCTTGACACTCCCATTATGGTTATGTTTTGGTTGGACTATACTTATACTAACCATCAACGTCGATACTTCCACCTTTGAGCGTTTACAGTAGAGTTCGAGGCATAGTTGGAGGCAACATACACGTATGCCTATTACATTTATAGTAGTCACGCCGCAAACACAATAATTAGGTATAGCAAAAATCACCTTATCGGGACAGCGTACCGCTAACTGAGAGGGGTTGCTCAGTCAACGAAACTGAAAACTTTCAATAGGAATATCTTTCGGGAAATGAAAAAATTCCATGCAAATTTTCTGATGAAGATGGTCATTTTGTTTGGGGGATTTGTGGGTGGAATGGAGTTTTTTTTTTTTAATTTTCTGAAAAAAGAAAATTCTGGTAAAAGCAGTTCAGTTTCGTTGACTGAGCAACCTCTATCTGTTTGCGTACGTTGCCCCTGCTCCACCAGGTATAACTTTCAGTTAGTTTGCGTCGATCTTTCTTTACGTGAATACTTTACACACAATGTAGGGTTAAGTACTAAGACTGAGGAAATAGGCAATAAACTATACCTACTTTAGTACCAGTGTATTTGGCCTCTTGATGTTCAGGTTTATGTAGGACACTCACGGCAATACAAAATTCATACACTTCACGACGCGAAAGGTGTCTTAAATCTAGTGTGATGTGTGGATGTGACCCCAAATCTATAACATGAATCTGTAACATTCTCTTTTTGAAATTCACCCCTCTTCTTTGTCCTCGGGGCATCAATTGGACCATACCTACAAGTTTGATCAAATTCATAATGTAAGTGTTCATGTACATACTGGGTGTGAAAAAATTTGCTGATCAAACTGATTCTCACTCATAAAATTGAACAACTTTCCCCAAGGAACATATAGGTCTATAATATTAAAAATAAAAATTTCCACGCCCATAGAAAAAATGACCACTGACACAAGTTGTACCTATGGGAGTACCCTAATATTTTTTTCATTTTTTTGACCTATGTTCCTCGGAGCAAGTTGTTCAGTTTCATGGGTAGGATCACACCCTAAGTTTGGTCAGCATTTTTTTTTCTCCCTGTAGGTACGTCACTTACTTTTTGGTGTGTCAGAATAAGGTCAGAATATACCTACAGTCACGCTACCGTTTTCAATACCGGTACTAATCCCGATACCGGTACCGGCACAAATCCCGGGACGTACCGGTTCCTCACATCATTACGGTCCCTCACGTACTCCAATTCACTAACCGATCTTCCTAATGTAATAAGGCTGTGACCTACCGTGGTAATGAGGGCCTAATGCGATGTATGGGGAGTGTCAGCGAGTCAATTCACTTAGTAATATCCTGTCTTGAAAATGAGGTGTCTAATATAAGTTTATGTTTTATTGTAGTCAAGCACGTTAAGTCTGGTAATGTTTATGATGAAGATAGGTTATACGTAAACACTTAGATTGAATATATGCCTGTCCTACCTAAATATAAATATTCAAAAGACTATAAATAAAAAGTATGGAAAAGGCAAAAATGCCTTCCGAATAGGTATCCCTTATATGTTAGTAGGTAGGGAAATAGCTATCACGATTATTACGAAGGTAAAAGAAAGGTAGCAATATTTATGAGCTTCCTTGATAATCAAAGGAGTTAGTAATATAGTAGGTAATATAATAGTAAGTAAATTATATCGGTAATTCAGTACTTACCAACTCCTGTGGCTACTCAATAAAATATGGACATTAGTGAAGTGCTAGGTAGCTTTTGTAACAAAATGTAAACAGTAGAGTAATGCTAGTTAGCTTTTTGTACCGGTATCGGAAAAATACCCGTTTAACCCGCGTGTCATCTGAACGCGCCCTAATAGTAGAGACCACCAAAGTAAATAGGTACCACGATAGGTAGGTACTGTGCTTATTTCTCATGCGGTGATTTAAATTCTTACTCTCTTGTATATTATATTAACATTACTTACTTAATCTTGTTCTGGTATTCACGGTAGTCATTAAGAAATGCTAAATTGAAGTTAACGAGCCAAATATCGTATTTTAAAGCTCGAAAAAGCTTTCGGTCGAAGGAATTTTTACTCATTATAATGATGACCCTAAAAATAAGACAATAAGAAGATATTTTCAGGTTCATTATTATGTATAAGTAGGTAGGTACTTACCTAAATAAGATTTCGAAGTAAAATTATTTTCTGAAAACAATTTTAGCGAAAGCCATTTCTATGCTAATAAGGACCTGAAAAATTATTTTTAACTATTGAGCTAAAGCTATGGTTAAAAATAGGTTAACTAGGAGTTTTATCGCTTTTTTGAAAACTTTAGTTACTCGTACATTGCTAGTCGTACTTCTCTGCTCTACAAAAACCGAAATCTCTACCAACAGATCTCTAAAGAAAGTGATACTAGTGCTCAAAATTAAAACTAAAGTCTGTCTTCTTTATTTATCCATCCCAAAGATAGCAAACAAATTACTGCCACCTAAGTAATGTAGGAGCGCAATCGAGCCGTATGAAAATCCCTTTCATGTGTCGTTAGTGAAATAGGGCGGTGTGCTCGTACGGTCGTTCATTTGGCACATAAAGGTCGCCAATAATTTCGGTCCGCCCTTATGATCAAAGCAATATTGAGAAGGGCTGCTGGTTGGTGGGATTCTTATTTTTAATACTACGTATAGGTGTATTTTTTAAACAATATCTAACAACATCTGTTCTAGGTATATAGATAATCTGATTATTATAAATCGAGATCTACCTAAGTAGGTCAGGCATAACCTTACAGTGAACTACCTGCGTGTCTTGCCAAAATATTTTACGAATTAATGTTGTTCTTAAATAGGTAAGAAAAACATACTTTATTTAATCTACTTTTACTAGAAAAACCTTTGTAAAAGCTGCATTTCTGAAGAATCATTTATAAAAACTAATAAAAAAAAAACTGTAATAGAATAACTCGTATCGTTGTAAATCTAGGCCATAAATATAGAACCACTTTCGAAAGACCTAAATTAAATATACATTAGTATATTAATAATCTGGATAGGTAGCGTATTAGCACGTATTAGCATATGCCTACAGAGAAAACTCATATTTGTCTGGTTCCTATCTAGTTCTAGACTAGCGGAATTCTCATTATTATGAGCCTGTAGAATACGGAGGAAGGAACTGATAAAAATACAAAATACTGCATAGATTTTTTAACTAAATTTATTTTCAAAACTATGAATTTATTTATTTAGAAATCCTACAGTAGTAATCAAGTCCAGTTCCAACACTGTTTTTTTTTATTTTCCTGCAGATAGAAGATTAAAATTACATGTTACCTCACAACTGTTTATTTACTTACAATAAAACCTTTGAATGTAAATTTAAAATTGTTAAGTTCTTTAATAAAATTCGTTACTGTCCCTATTATAAGTACGTAAATTTTCTAAACAATAAACCATTTATGTTTCTAACACAATTTTTAGATAAATATTCTGACGTAGAGATAACTACCTTAGCCTATTATAATATTATTTTGCTTACAAATAACTTCTTGATTATATCCATTTTCACCAATTGATCGACGACTCTATGATCCGTGCAATTTAAAATTTGAATAATATTTGAACATTTTAGATACCTACTTTATGAAAACTGCCTATAAATGGCGTAAAATTTTGTTCAAAGATAACAATGAGATTAGCAATGCTTTTAGCATATTTTGCAGGCATTCTGCCAAGTACAATTAAAATGTAGCTGCATTAAAGTAAGTCTCTTTTTTGGCAGTCTTAAGTTAAAACGAAACCTGCCAGAGCGCACTACTTAGTTAGTTTTCCAGTTTTCCGTTCGAAATTATTTAAAACTGTAATGGAATCCACGAGATCCAACGAATCTGTTGATGTTTCAATCGAGATAAAAGAGATGTCTGTCACAGCGTGTTCTAGATTGGTATTTGTTTGTATTTTTCCAGACAATTCGAGCTAAACATTGTCAGTTATTTTTATTTCATTCAGCATATAGATATTTTAAACTTGTAGTACTTGAGTTTCGTATATTTTTAATCTAAACAACGTTGCTCATATCCTTCACTGTGATTTTCTGTGTCGGAATTGCACCGATTAGATCTAAGATCCAGAACTTATTTTCATTCAAGTTTCATCTTAAACCCGTTTTATCCAATTTCAAAACTTTGACTGTAACATGGTGCAAAATTGCTAGAATTTCGTTAAGCGCTCTCTGGCATGCTCCAAATTTCAACTTGGTTCGAGCAATCGATATTTGGCTACATTTTAGCATGAATAGGTGTTGCTAGGAAGTTTAGCTTTAAAGTTGGCTACGAGATAATGATATGAATGCGATCACTTTAAAATTCGAGACAGAAATAACGAAGAAAAGTGTAAGATTTGCAGTTTGTAAGTTAAACTTCAAAATCCTAATAAGATGCAATATCCAAAAACATACCTTATTAAAAAAAACTTGAACCGAATTTTGAGGAAGACTGGCGATAGGGTAATTAATAAAATAACCCACTTATAGAGTAAGACAATTTGTATGTATATGAAATTTTGTAGTAGACAATGTACAATCCGATTAGAGATAATAACGGCCAAGTAATATCTCTCAATGTTTTATGCATTATCTACAAAGTTGAAAAAAAAAAAACAAGTCGTTCAAGGTTAATCTTCATCGAAATCTACCACTTCAACCCCGAACAAGGTCTAAAGAATAACAATAAAATATAACAGTATCGGATACAGCAGTTGAAAGTTCGGAAGGAAACTGTTACCAAAAGGGAGTTGTTAAACAAATTCCTATGCTAACGATCAAAGTTCGCGAAATTCGGTGAGTGGCAATATTTCCCAAACTTCTTGAACTGCTTTCATACTCAACTCGTAATTGCGTCTTTATCTTGTTAGATAAAACTTTTCACGACTCTTACGGATCTTAAGCGCATTCGGGGTACTTTTCCAGTTTCAAGTCAAGTGATAACCGTGATACGTAGACACAAATTCTTAACTACTATTTCTTTAGGTACGTTTCATTCGCGCTCTCGTCTTACAATCCTATTTTCTTTCTTATGGCTATTAAAACTATGTAGAAATGACTAGAAGAATAAAAAAATGCATTTTGATCACAACGCATCGCTCAGTACAAAGATACCCAGATTGTTGAAGTTTTCAGTAAAATACTTATAAATAAATTTTCCAAACAGAAATGAAGAACAGGATAAAATTTATAGTAATTTGGCATATTCATATCAAAAAGGATGGCCCACGCAAGTTCTTTTCAAAATATACTAATATACATATTAGATATTTATTACAAAGTAGGTATAAAATAATTAGGAAAATAGGTACATTAGTTTTTCAAAATACATAAGGATAGTCCTAAAAGGAGATAACGTTTTATAACTACTGTTAATTTATATATATTTTTTTACATTTATGACTAGCTATTTGTTACATGATTAATATTAAGGTCTGATTCATTTATCTACATAAATATTTATGTAATCCAATGTCAAGTTTCAAACGAATTCTACATTACCGAGAATTTCACATCGGATTCATAAATAAACACGACGTCGTAATTATACTGGTAACTCCTATGAATATTCAAATGCTCCTAAAGGAAATAAACAAATTACAGACAGGAAAACCGCTCTTTTACCTTTTATCTCACTTGCCACATGTTTTGGCCTTCTTCAGAACCGCAAACTTCGGTCTCAGCTGATTATCACACGAAAGTACGCCGGACTTAATCTCTAACGAACACAAATTCGTTGTAGTGGTTCCAGCGGTTTTCTTCCGAGTCCACTCCAGGCTTAAGCTCGGCTGCACCTCCAGCGGTGCCACTTCCACAGCTGCCCTGCAGCTTGAATCCATTCTCTTGCAAATTGTCAAAAGCTTGCTCGATAAACGAGTGTTTCAAGAAGAACCGAGAAGTGTAACGGTCTGCTAAACCATGGTCTGGGTCTCGGGACTCATTCAACGTCTCGCCAAACACGTCACGGCAAAGAGTGACTTTTCCACATACGAGGATTCGAGACAACTTGCGGAATTTGACATCGGCAAGTCCATCTCTGCCGAATTGGAAGCTGCCTCTGTATCCAACAACAATGCATCCTTTTTCGCGGTTCGGCGGTTTAGGATCCGAATCTCTCACTGCATTTTCGAGTCCCGCTAAGCGGTAGTGCCTCGCTTCCCGCGCGAGTCGTTTGTGCTCGCGGAAGCATTCAGGTAGCACGATGCTGCCGTCGCGGAGGTAGTCGAGCACGTACCGGAAGAGGACGCCGTCGCGGTCGAAGAAGATGCGTCCGCGCGCGTCCCGAGGGTGTTCGGGGTCGTTGACGGCGGCGGCGAGCAGCGAGTCGGGTTCGCGCAGCAGCGTGACGCGCGTGGTGGCGTAGTGCACGCCGCCCACGTTGAGCTCGAGCACCTCAGGCGGCGCGTCCGCCATGGCCGGTCGCTGAGGGCGCAGTGCCGAGGCGGCTGCGCGCCTCCGCCCCCCCTGACCCATTTTCCGCGCGTCTCGGCGCCGCGCGACCCATCAATAACGCACGCCCGGGTTACTGACTCGAACGTAATTATTTCCTACCCTTTCGAGCGAAAACTTCTCCGTAAAAGCCTTCAAGGTCGACGTCTATTGTTAGCTAACAGATGGTTTATTATTCCCCTATACTTCGGAAATGTTTCCAATATTGGATCGGCTTCCTTTATGGACTTTCCGGATGGCTCCACAAAGCCATACGCACAAAATATCAAAAATGATCGTTCCTATGAGGGTAGTTGTCGCTCCGGTTAACTTATTTACATACTACAACCTAGCTAGATAGTTAAATAAACATTGACGTGTCCCATTTCAGTCCCCAGTGGCTTAATTTGAGAGGAAACTTTCTAATTACACCTCAGGGTCCAAAACTGACACGCATGAAAAAGATCCTGCAAACTTAATTTAGATTTAGAACGTGTGTGGCAAGCAGTATTCTAATACATTCAAGTTCGAATTTACGCTGCAGGGAGTAGGCTGTAGGGAGTAGATATACAGAACAGATCTGGAGAACGCACGTTTACATATTGCAACGGGATGCAGGGACGTGTGCGGATTGTTTGCTCTTCTGAATCGACAAACATAGCTTCCACTGGAATGTAGATGTAGAGTCTATAAATTATTGTCTGGAAAATCCGTGTGAGATTTACTCAAAATTTAAATTAATTACCGCCTGCAGAGGCCACAGAGAGGCATTAAATTTTTTACTCATTACGCGAGTAATGAGTTCAACCCCTTTTATTACAGCGTCGGGAAATATGCTTTATTTTGTTCACATTCGCGGGATGGAGTTGACGGGAGGACACAGAGTAATTAAAATTTTATTAGCGTCTAGATTTTGTTTGGCTTTTACTGGGATCATATAACGTAATTGAATAAAACGCTCATTTTAATATTTTACGATGGTATATTTTAGAATATAATTAACCTAAACTCAAGAAAATTTGTGTCGTATTTTGAAGATGGTGTTAATGAAAGCTATCTGAATTTATAGGATCCTTTAAAAGTTCGGTCCGTCCGGAATATTTTAATTTACGTAAGAAAAGCCCCAAGATTTTCGTAGGCTTTAAAAGTCTTTTTATTGGGTACTTTAAATTACTTTTCAGATGACACGAACTTTCTTACGGTACAATACTTAGTAGGTATTTTATAAATTTTAAGATTTTAATATCACACTTCTCGATTAGGTGTTTTGGAATCTTCTGTCGAATTGCAAGAAAAAAATATTACATTGCTAATATTATCATTACGCATTTTGAATAAGACTTAAGAATCTTTTCTGATATCAAAGCTATTAAAATCGTAATCAGTAATATCCTTTTGGTTTCTAAACTCAGCTTTGTCTATTTGGCTGCTAGGACTGCCTTTGGACTTCAGCCATTGCATCCTGAAATATATAAAAAAAATGTCGGGGCTCTTTCCTGCGGAACCGGTACCGGTACAGTAAAAAAGGTACCGGTTATTTAAAATACCAACAACACTATTCCTAATTTATTTTATATGTTATATAAGTGATTCCTTTCTCGCCTCTGGATTTTGAAACCTTGGGTCCTTGGGGCCCATGTAGGTAGGTATAGGTACTAAAAAAGTGCCTCCGTGGACTAGTGGTCTGAGCCATGGGCTTACCACCCGGAGATCCCGGGTTCGATTCCCGGCGGGGGACAACGACTCTGTGTTGTTGTTTCTAGTTTGGTTGGTTAAGACTTTAGGACATTCACCTGATTGTCCGAAAAGTAGGTAAGATGATCCATGCTGTCGGATGAGCATGTAAATAAATAGTCGGTCCTGCGTCTGATTTCTCTCTAGTCGTGTCAGTCAATCTGTTCCATCAGAATAAGTGATTGAATGAACAGAGAGTGCACTTGTGAGTTTCGCAAACACTCGGGCACAAAAATTAGTGCCGCGCAGATGGTCGATCAACTTTTTCCCCCCTGCCCTGTAAATCGAGTCGAATCCAGGACCTGCGGATGCGGAGCCCAAAGCTCAGACCATGAGACCACGGAGGCTGTTAGTATGTTTGTTACGACCACGGAACATTTCCTCCGTGGTTACGACTACGACTTTTTATGTTGAGAATATACTTATGGACAAGACAAAATGGGAAGTAGTGAAATTAAAATAACAAGACTATTATGCACTTTAGACAAAAGCCGCTATACACAAAAATATTAGGAAAACTTACATAGTGGCAACCTTGTCATTAGGTCCCTGCATGTGTCCTAGAACTGTGCCTTTAGATGTGTTCTGGCACCAACCTCGGAGCCCCAACTTGTCTGCTTCCTGTTTTGTATACTGTAACAAAATGATAAATGTGTTTGTTGATAATGTTTTATAGGTATGTAGCTACTAACTAATTAAAAAAGAACTATGCAAATAAGTTTTTAATGTACTGTATCAAAGTATTTAAGTTGTAAAAAGCATGCAAACAATACTCAATTAAATATGTTAGGTTACATCCCTATGGTATAACAAATTGCACCTTGAAAACTAAACTGTCAATAAACCCTGACACGGTTCAAGGACGGCCCTTATTGAGTAATAGAATTCTGTGGCCCTATTCTAGGGAGAGACTTGTGCCTCTTAGTGGGGATGTATTATGATCTGATGATGATAAAATAATGGTTTGGTTTTTAAAGTGCTATATTATTTTAGCAAGTTAGTGCAGACTGTTCTGCTTATTATCTTTTGGAAAATTGTTATTTTAATCAATATATATCAAGCTCTCTAGTCTCTCGCTTCTTTTATTGTTATAAGGGCCGGTGTACATTAGGACAGTTGGTAAGCTGGTAAGTTGGCTTTCAAGTTGGTAAGTTGGCTTGCAAGTTGACGTTTACACGGTTCAACTTGAAAGCCAACTGGCAGAGCCGTTTACATGGTTCAACTTACCAACTATACTTACAGCTTGAACCGTTTAAACCAGCCTTAATCATTTATTAACTACAAGCTAAGAAAATTTTATTTATACCTTCCGAAAGTAAACAACTTCAACATTTCCAAACACTTCAAAATCAACAGATTGTAGTGGACTGTCTTGAGATTTTTTATTTTTATGGATGTTGAAATTACTAAACAATTTTTTTTTATTGAACATGTTGTTGAACTTTATATTATTATTTTAGTTTTTTACAAGAGAATTAAAGTATTTTATACCATCCGGAAGCTGACTCCTTGTACAATGCCAAATATTTCAAAATCAACTGCTGCTAGAGCCATTTCTTTTCTATGGCGTTCTATGTATTCTGCTTTGGCTCTCTGACATCTTCCAAATCTACAGCCCGTTTTGTAAAAATTAACTTTTAACAATCTTTAGAATTTTATGTGAAATTGTAATATTTTTAACTTTTTTTTTTTTTTTTTTTTTTTTTTTTTTTTTTTTTTTTTTTTTTTAAGCAATGGTCCCTATGGGGACATTTCTGTCATTGTTTTGGCACATTTTGGCACTTTTAGCGATTACCATAAAGATCATGAAGAAAATCCATAAAGGGAGTTTTAATTCTGAAGTAGGTATACTTATACAAAGTTAGTAGCAAAAAAAATAAGTACTTACATTGTTAATTAAAATTTTATTATACCTGCAAAGCGCACCAAGCTAGCGGAACTTGCCAATAAACTAATAGGGAACAATCTAGACCAGAACTATTTCTAGCCTATTTCAGTTAGTTAGGTACTCACCTATCTAGGCAGTACGCATAGGAGCTCGGCAAAGGAGAATGAAAACATTGAACTCATAACTTATGTATGGGATAAGTTATAGATTTATTTAAATGGGCTTACCTTCCGGAAAAAAACTCCTTGAACCCTGCCGAAAACCTCAAAGTCTACAGCTTGGAGCGACATCGCGCTGGTGGCCCCAACTGCCGCGGTAGTGGAAGAAGTCCGGAACACGCTGGCCAATGAAGTCAAAACGAGTAAACGCAACATTATTAATTTATTTCCAACTTATTTACGAATTACTCGATAGAAAGTCACAAAGAAAATGGCACGAAAATGGGAAAAATACCTATTTAATATCTACGAACGAAAAGTCTTGGAAAAGTCAAAACAATCGGTCGGGAGCGGTGCGGTGGAAGTGGAATGGAAATCCGTCAAATGCACATATTTCAGTACATCTTTGCATTAGGAACTTTATGTAAAAGAGAAAAACGCTTCACTTTTTGTCTCTTTCTTTATTTTCGATAAAATGCTGTCTGTATGTTTAAAAAGCACGCCATCCATCTTTGTTCCATCGATGGTTTACTTTGCGAAAAAATATTTGCTTTCTTAGTGAAAGTGGTTGTGTAGTAAATAATTTTACAGTCTAAATAAAATACTATCGAAACGAAACGCACATCGCGCCCTTTTGACAGAAGCTTGACATTGACAGCTGTAAATGTCAATGAAAGTTCGTCAGACTCAGTGGTGAGAGCAATTTTGTTTGTTTTCTCCGGAAAAAATCAAGTATTCATCAATAATCTCATTGATTTGTGTGTGTTGCAGAAGCCTACGACGTCCTTCTCTCAAATAAATAATGGCACTCTTCTACTGCGCTAGGTAATGTCGCTGAAAAATATTATGTAATCGTATGGTGTTTTTGCGGTGTTGTCCTTCCTAAACGTAATTGGAAATTTGCAGGTTGGGTGGGAAGTCGATGCTTTCATCGATAGGCAGGGTTCCTACCGTGTTGGGCTCGTCGCAATATGCTCAGATGGCGGGCGGGATTCCTAAGATATCCATCACAAAGTACGAGCCGCCGAAAGACGAACATCATGACATCAGAAACGCCCGTTTGAACAGGCCAATGTCGCCGCATCTCACCATCTACCAGCCCCAGTTGACCAGCATGTTGTCTATTACCCATCGTATTGCAGGTACATACTTTTGTTTGTTTTTTATTGCTAGAAGATGTATATTATTTTCTTTGTATTTACATTATAATGCAATCATTACCATGGTACTTAAAAATTGAGAACTTTATTAAAAACGATCAACATTCGCTGGTAAAGTTGCCAGTGTTGATATTGGAATTAGATATTTACTATTATCACTTTTAAATGGACTATGTTGGTTGACACAATGGCTTTATTCCATTTATTATACAGTGCTGTAACCTACGGCTATAACAAAGCCATTTTATAAAATGTTTTTGTAGTGTAGATGTGGTAAAACATTGTTTTCATTCTGGACAATAACATGTTACCTTTATTTATTGAAATATTACTGAAAGGAAGCTAAGTTATGTGAAAGTTCTTTTTTATTTTGATTCAAATCAAATGTTGGATAATCTTGTATAATTCAATATTATGTGCTAAATGAAAACTAATATTCTTTTACAACTATTCTTAGCAAACTACTTATTTCTTTTAGGTATGATGCTGTCTGGCTATGTAAGCGTACTGGGTATTGGTGCGTTAGTGTTGCCGGGTGACGTTTCCCACTACATCACTATGCTGGAAGGCCTCCACCTGTCTGCGGCTTCACTATTTATCCTTAAAGCAGTGATTGCTGCCCCGTTCGGATACCACTTTGCCAACGGTCTCAGACATTTATACTGGGACACCGCAAAAGGCCTTACTATTAAGGAAGTCTACACAACTGGCTACATGATGCTCGCAGCCACAACAGTAATCACAATGATCCTGGCTGTGTTATAAGTTTTTGGAATGTAGAATGAAAATCTGAAATCTGGGTATTATATTTATTTAATTTCGAAATTTAAGGAAAGATGTAAATAAAGTTTACAAATTCAGACTTTGTTTTTATTAATAGTTAGTACACTCTTATCATTCTAATGTTACAAAACTAAGCTTATAGTTTAATTAAGCCACCCCGCATGTAGAAACTACATCATGGATGGACTTAAACTTATCAAAATCAAATTTCTCTGTTGTTGCCAATCCCTTTGCAGCATTCTGTAAAAAAAATATATTTATTAGTTTAAATGAAATTAAAAGAAATTTACAACTATTTATAAATTAAAAACAAATTAAATTTTTATTATGAATATTGAAATTTAACTAATTGCATAATTTTTAGAGGTCTCTTCATTGATACAAAAACTTTTCATACACTTTATTTTCTGTTTTTCGTAACTTACATTGAAAATCACGTTATTATTCTTCAAGAACTCCCCATAGATGTTGAACAGGTCTGTCTTATCGGCCAGCAAGTCTGCCAAGCTGAGCGGTGTATGAGCGATCGAAACGTCTGACATGAAGTCCTTCGCCGCCAGCCAGGTTCTAGAAGGCGCCATGATGACGTTGCACGTTTGGAAGTTAGCGAGGGAATCGCGACCGCCAGAGTCACGGTTTAGGCAAAGGAGTTCGAACTGTGCCGAGTCGTAGTTCGATAGGTCTGCGCCTGGAAGTAAGTATTTTTTTATTTATTTGAAATGGGTTTCCTTTTTTGCGTAACTAGGCAGATCCATTTTGGAGCGAGCTCATCCAGACTGTCCTTTCTCACTTGAAGATATTGAAAGATTGGAAGAGGTCGGATATACAGTCACAGGTAGTAATATTTTTTTTAAATTATTTATTTGGTTCTCTTTTTACCCGACTGCCAAGGAAGGGTTATGTTTTTACAATCATGTCATGATACACAACTTACGTTAAAGTGGGTAACACAAACAAAAGCTCAGCAATTTGATACTGGCTTATGATTTACAAGCAGGTAGTAAGTTAGGTAGTAAGTTTCACTATTTTGCTAGGACCTATAGTACAGTCTCTTCTCCTTTCGTATCAAGTGGACGAAAAAATTAAACCGCTTATAAACCAACGATATTTGGATCGATGTATCAAGCAAGCCTCAACTCAATATTAGACCGCCAGAGGCTGAAGGATGTATGAAGAAGAAAATTGAAACTCACAATAAATTTTCAATACTTACTTGAAACAAACGCAACATCTCCACGGTCTTCCTGAAGACATTTCATTGGGTTGTTATCGTTGTTGCTCGAACATTGCTTCTTCAGATTTTTAACATCTGCACCTGTAATACATTCATATACCGGGTGTAAGGGGCGTACACTGACTGATAGGGGTTGCCCAGTCAACGAAACTGAACAACTTTCACCAGGAAATTCTTTTAGGAAGTAAAAAAATACTTTCCCATACAAAATGATTACCTTGATTAGATAATTTGTATGGCAAAGTTTTTTTTTCATTTCCTGAAATAATGTCTTGGTGAAAATTGTTCAGTTTTGTTGAGTGAGCAACCCCTATCAGTTTGCGTTAAGTCCCTTACACCCGGTATTGTAGAGAACCTAGAGAAAAAGATGTTCAAGTTTAGTGGAAAGGTTTTGTTTATCAGCACTATCCATAATGCATCTGGTTCACAGGTTATTTTGCACTCATGAGGTTTTGATTCGATTAGCTCATACAACCGTTAGGTTCTCTACTAAGTCTGTGGCTCATACATACCTAGTGGATTATTTTCTGGTTTATCAACACCAGGCAGGCATCCTCCTCCAGAGAAAAAGTCTCCCAGATTCTTGATGCACTGTAACAATTTGGTATGACATTAGGAATAAAACAGAATTCGAACCACAAGACACACATGGTCTTCTCTGTGATTCGAACGAACAAAAAGAATTGGATTCTCACCTGGTTAGAGTTGATGAGTTTTTTGTTGATTAAGTAGAATAGAGGAGCATGGAGGCCACTGAAAGTGCCGAAGGAGTTGTGACAGGATCTAGAACAAAGTGAGATTTATTATCATACGTGATGGTATCCTGTGGTTATCCTTGGTTTCTTCATACACCTCGAGGTTTTCTCAAAGCAGTTTGAAAGAACACACAAGAATCTTCCTAAGGATTTTCTTTTAGCCTAGATCCTTACCTCTTTCCTCTCAAAGGATCTTCTTTTAGCCTAGATTCCAACCACTTTCCTCTTAAGGGATCTTCTTTTGGCCTAGATTCTTACCTCTTTCCTCTCAAGTCTTCCATCTTATTAAAGGTGGTGCCCTTCTTGACGACAGCTACGGCGTAGTTAGGCGTTTTCTTCTCTCCATATACTTCGTGGAAGACTGGATGCAGGTTGTATCTCTTAGAAGCAGCTGCTACTTTCATGTCGTCGACTGAGGCCAGGTCTGCACCGTTGTCTTGAACCTGGATAAGTTTATTTTGGAATTGCATCCATATTTTTTTGAAGGTAGAGCTACCAGGATTATGTTTGCAGTCTTGTAAGGATTTTTAACTTTTTATTAGGATTTGCCGGGATAACGGTAGTGGTGGCTATTCGGATTCGGCTAATGGAAATTTCTTTTCTATTCCGTTAATTTCCGTTTTACGCTTTGCCTACCCCGTAAGGAACAAAGGCGTGAATTTATGTATATATCTATGTTAATGTCCCTTGCTACTTTTAGACCTGAGCCTATCTTGTGTATTTTTGCAAATTAACATAGGTAGGAGTACTGCTTCCGAAGGCTTGTGTCCCTCAGTGGGGTCGTATGTGACCCGATGATGATGATGACAATAATT